>BLKR01009798.1:0-87039 GCA_011170035.1 Teleogryllus occipitalis | reverse complement strand
CGGGGCACCGCCCCAGCCAGGACAAGCTCTAAGCTCCCGACCGGTCTCCCGGAATATGTGGTAGTGTAGTGCATGTTAGTGTCAGTGTGTGTGTGTAAGGGGAGAGGATAGGACAAGGAAGAGGAAGGACAGATCGCGCGCGGTCCGTGGCCCGTTTTGTAGGGTACTGCTCCAGCATTCGCCTGGTGTTGATCGGAGAAACCACGGAAAACTACCGATCAGAGCAGCCGGCCGCTAGAATTCTCCTCCAGACAGTAGCTGAATTCGACCTAGCTGAAAAGCTAGTGTCGAAAATCCTGCCGCCGTCAGGACTCGAACCTAGGACCTCCCGGTTAGAGGTGCTGCAGTGACATCAGTTGATGCACTGAGCTACCGCTACCGGTTCGAGTTTTGAAAGGGGTGCTATAACGTGATTACTAAATTACAATATTCTTTGTTTACTCTCTTATTCGTTGATTATTTCGTGTTTCCGGGCGCGTTAACAGCTAAGATCATTAGTCCCGTAAGTGTAGTGCATGCTTTTTTATTGCGGGGGTGGCGGTAATATTTCCTCTGATGGATGGCAGTATCCGGCGCTGACCTACACGTAACCTTGAGTGGTTTTCTCTAACCAGGTATTCCCACTAGCGGGGCAACTCCCCAGCAGGGAGCTCCCAAGTGGTCTCCCGATTTGTGTGGTAATTTAGCAGTGCATGTAAGTGTACGTACGAGTAAGTAAGAAGGGAGGATAGAACAAGGAAGAGGGCAGAAAGATTGTCCGATTGTGGCCCGATTATTTGGGTACTGTTCTGGCATTCGCCTGGTGTTGATAGGAGGAACAACAAAAAACCACCGACCAGAGCAGCCGATCTCTGGAATTCTCCTCCAGACAGCGACTGAATTCAATCTATAGCCGCTAGTGTTCAAAATCCTGCCATCGTCGGGGCTTGAACCCTAGGAGCAGACCCAGGCAGTGGGTCTGTAGTGACATCAATTGAGCCAACTAACCCGGTAATTTTCTCTGTTGTAATGTCCCTACAGGGTCAATGAATCCATTTTAAAAATCCGGGCCGATAGCATCAATGACGAACGGTTTGAACATTTAATAGTTATGCAACATAGAATATTATTTTACCAAAATTTAGGAGGCTCTGGATTGTTAAATTCTAGGGAAAGTTGACTCGTCAGTTATTTTATGAATTGAAAAGACAGGGACAATAAGATGATACAGTAGAAATGAAATTACCTCTAAAAATTGGCAGTATATTTTGCAAGATCTTAAAAGAAATTATAGAATTTGATCGGAAATGCGGGTTGCTTTTGTAAATGAAATAATGGATTCATGTAGGTTACATCCGAGCTTTTGTTACTTGAAAATGTTTTCGAAGCTTCGTGTAAAGTACCCTCAAAAACAAAATATCCGTTTCAAACTTCCAAAGTCTTGAGTTCATTAAGATCGATTGGAGGATATCGATTTTAAAGAAATCGTTAGAACGGTTTGGTCGCTAGTGTTAACCACAGACGAACGGACAGACAGTCGATTTGCCTTCAATCGACTTTTCGGTATCAAGGACCCACAAAAATGGAGTCTGGCTACACTATGTGTTAGAGGAATATTTTTCTATATTTAGTTACAGGGTTTATCCACTTTTTTGTTTCCAAGACCCGTAAATAAAAGTTTTTCTGCCAAAATTTGCAGTTGTCCGGTGTACGATAACTTTCCCTTCTTATGAAGTATCTTTGTAAGAGCGGGAAAGTAAAAATTATGTTACTATTTACGAATTTCTTCATTACAAGTTCTTAATTTTCAAGGGGTTTACAGTCCTGTGACCCGAAATTAGTGACAATGTAGTCGTGTTGAAATTTCAGTCCCTGGAGCCCTCCACGAATCTTCTTTCTGGTTGCTTCTTCTGCCCGTCAACTAAGATAACCGCATATTCCAAGAGTTTTCGCCCACAATTCCCTTGACGGGGCGTGAGAGGGTCGGAGGGGATCTGGAGAGGTGCGGAGGGGGCGGCGGGAAAAGAGGGATTTGAGAGGTTTATGTGGTGGGAGAGAGGGACGTCAGAGGGGTCGGAGGAGGGCTAGGGAGAGGAGGAGACGGAATAAGGAGAGAGCGGTGTGGGAATTATTGATAATCCGATTGGTTTCCTTGGTCTGCGACTGTACACTACCCGTGTGAAGCCGAAGTGGGCATAAATAGTCAATCACGTCTTTCAGGATTTTTTAAAATATTCACGAACAAAAAAATGGTGATACGAAGTTCGCCGGGTCAGCTACTTTTGAATAAATCACCGCGACGCTCCTACCGTATTGCCACGACGCCCATGTGAGCCGCGACGCACAATTTGAAAGCTTGTGGCCTATTCACAACACAACCACCAACACAAATACTAAGTCGCGTATTTTTCTATTTACAAGAACACAATCTATGAAAATATTAAAAATCTAAGTACAGAAATCTAAATATACTACTATCAAACTATTTACACCAAATACCGAATGTCTCGGGCACTATAGCAACTTGTACTCGCGATAGCTACGTTTCCTATTCCGAAGATTCAATAAAGTTTGTCCCTTGGTTAGAATAAAAAATAAGATGGTAGGAAATGATGTGGATTTCACAAAAAAACGAACTTTACAACCTGATATCTCTCTTTTTGGACATAAATTACTTTAAATTTGACAATAAATTCTTCACTCAAACTTCTGTTCTCCCTATGAGATCCCAACTTTCCCCACTACTAGTAGACATATTTCTGGACAACTTCGAGAAACAAGTTTTTAATTCTGGACACCGTCATCTAACAAATGCGATTTATTGGTATAGATACGTTGATGACATCATAGTACTTTGGACCGGCACTTACAGGCACTTGAAAAACTTTACGGACTTCCTAAATTCTATACATTCCAACATACATTTCACTGTGGAAAAAGAAAATTATAATAGAAAACTTAACTTTCTAGACTTTTCCATCACTTTATTGAATGACAGACATGCCATTCATAGCACATCCCAACATCCAAGCACATCACAAGCACGTAGCATTCCATAGTAAGGTTCACAGATTATTCTCGATTCCTCTCTCCCCTCAGAATATCAGAAAAGAAATCCATAACAAAACAAATAGCTATCGACAATGGTTACAGTAGTTCTTTAATTGACAATCTTATCAAAAAGAATACTATCTCTCTTAGCACTACTTAATATCTCTCACTCCTACACACACAAGACAGAAACACAGCAGATATACCATCCCCTTCCTTGGAACACTTTCAATAAATATTGCCAAAAACTCAGACAATTTGTCACACACGTCACATACAGCACATCAAACAATCTCCATTACACATTTTTCCATAACAGAGATCCTATCCCCAAGTCTCAGTCTTGTGGAGTATACTCCATTTCCTGTGGCAGTTGCAATGCGCAATACATTGGCCAGACCGGAAGATCTTTTAAACAATCAAAGAACACATACATGCTCTTACACACAAAACAACACAATCACACTTTGCCAGCCATCCCTTCGAACAAGAACTCATTTAATACAGTGACATTAAAAGTTTGGAGATGGAAAACAGATACACTTACAGACTTAAATTAGAAATCATTCACATCAATAATTTATTAAACAATCCCCAACACACTACTCTGAAAGAACAAATTCCTTCCCTCTTACCCCTCTTGAAACTCGCCGCTTCCCACACACATTAATCCATCTGCCCGCCTCTTTTCCGCAATCCGCCTGGGCCTTTCCCCTAATGACCATTTCCCAGAAAAACCCTGCGGTCTCTCCCCTCTCCATTGAGAGCTGTCTTTTAAATAACGGGCAATGCCCTTCACCCTCGCTGTCTTGTTTGGACCGAGGCTTCCCCCCGCCTCCGAATCGGTATGTCAGTTGGCTCATCAAAATTTATTTATTCACTTATCTATTTGCCTACATTACTTGTATTTCATTTTAAGTCCCTGAGGCATTTTCCAAATTTTCAAAAAATGACTCCATCGACTTTGATTAAATTTTGTTGGATAGTGTAAAGAATGTTTAAGAGAATGATCATATTTGTTTAAAATCCTGATTTCTCTAAAATTACAAAAGTTCAAAATATTTTCGAAGTCTTTCTACAACTAAAATATTAAAGACCTGAACTTGCCTGCCAGATTTAAAATGTTCCAAATTAATGAAATCTCTGTGCCACACTACGTAAATAAAACATTAAGTATTGAATTTTGTTTCGATACGTGTTGTGTTCAGAAATAAGAAATAACAAGAGTTTATTTTATAAGTTTCAAGTTGATTTCCTTAACTGTCTATTTGGAATTTAACTCAGGGGAATGGTTCAGGAATCATTAGAGGCAGTCGATTTATTTTCCTTTTTGGATTTATTAATATGATTTTGTTATAGTAAACGTTCGAGACTATTCAGACTCAGTCTCAAGGCTTAAATAAATAGAAAAATGTAAATATGTCATATTAAAAAAATATAAAAACAGGAATGAAATGTCATTAAATATATAAAAGATATTCCCTCGCACATGTTTGGCGTACAATCGTAATAATTTTATAATGTTATATGTATTGGTCCAATATAAGAGAGCCATGTCAAAAAGGTTAAATGGCCAAAGTGTTTTATTCTCAGTTCCCCCTCCCATCACCTTCCCTTCCGAACTTCCTCCTCTCACGGCCTTGCCGTCCTAAGTGCCGTTGCCCATGCCGGAAGTGCATTGACACTTAGACCTGAGGGTAATTCAGCCTATAAAGACATATAACCTTGTCTCATCACCCTTGAAAAGCAGATCTATTTAATTGCTAATTAAATACGCAAAAATTTTTTTTGCTCTTCAAATTTTCGCATAATTAATGTTGAGCTAGCGGAAGATTACGCTGGATCTACCAGAATTAGTTACCACAAAACCAAATATGCCATCTTGTAGAGCAATTTAATTGCTAATTAATTATGCAAAAATTGATTTAATTGCTCTTCAAACTTCCGAGCAATTAATTAAAAACAAGCACTTCTGGTTTCCGCTGGCACTACCAAAAACAGTTACCACAAAACCACATACGCCATCTTGATGAGCGATTTAATTGTTAATTAATTACGCAAAAATTAATTTTTTCCTCTTCAACTTTTTACGTAATAAATGGTGAGCTAGCGGAAGATTACGCTGAATCTACCACAATTAGTTACCACAAAACCAAATATGTCATCTTATAAAGCGATTTAATTGCCAATTAATTACTCAAAAATTAAATTAATTGCTCTTCAAACTTCCGAGTAAGTAAAAAAGTTGAAGAGCAAAAAATTATTTTTTGTGTAATTACTTAGCAATTAAATCGCTCTACAAGATGGCGTATGTGGGTTTGTGGTAACCGTTTTTGGTAGTGCCAGAGGAAACCGGAAGTGCTTGTTTTTAATTAATTGCCTGGAAGTTTGAAGAGCAATTAAATTAATTTTTGCGTAATTAATTAGGAATTAAATCGCTCTACAAGATCCGAGGATCGCCCTAGGACCGGGAGGTCCTAGGTTACACTCCTCACGATGGCAGGATTTGGAAATGGTAAAAAATAACTTAGCCGAAATGGTCGAAAAATGCAAAAAAAAGAATAGACGCATAAAAATGGTTTATTTGCTTTTGTCATAAAATAAAATGAATTTCTATGCTAAACGACATTTTTCTAAAGTGAAAAGAAAAAATGACATTTCCGCCCCCTGGTGATAAGTAACATTGGATTTCATATCTGAAAGTGATGTAGACAAATTTCTTAATACAGAGTTGCATTTTAACACACCGAATGTGAATTATAATATTCACCTAAGGGTCGGAGTGAGCCGGTTGCAGCGTGCCGATGGCCGCGAGCCGATCGGTTTCATAAATTGATTGATTAATGTTTCCGGTCGCGTCAACTCCTAAGGTCATTAGTCCCGTAAGTGTAGTGATTTTTTATCTGAGTAAGTAGCTGCGATCTTCTCCCGATGGATGGTGAGATCCGGTGCCGACCTACATATTGGCTTGCTGTTTTCCCAACTAGGTATGGGTACCAAGGCATCGCCCCAAGTGGGACAAGCTCTGAGCTCCGACTGGATTCCCGATAAGTATGGTAGTGTAGTGAATGTAAGTGTAGGAGTGTGTAAGTAAGGGATGAGGATAGGACAAAGAAGAGGAAGGAAAGAACGTAGCTTGTTTATTAGGATACTGCTCAGCCATTCGCCCAGTGTTGATTATAGAAATTTCAAGAAAACTACCGATCACAGCTGCTGAACCGCTATAATACCCCTCCAAACAGCTCGCTGGTCGGAGCGTACTGATCAATGGGCAATATTCCAAGCCCTGATACCTATGCAAGCTCTTCCCTGCCATCACGTGGTAAGCGGAATCGGAAGCAATAAATGCTTCCCGTTCGCTTTACCGATCTGTCATAGACAAAAAGACATAAACCAATTTAGTCCATGCCTTTTTGGGGAGGCAGGTATAAGTCTTAGCAAAAGTTGTCCCCTGAAAACAACTGAGATACATCCTATTTGTAACCCATTCTATCCAAAATCTTGCATTATGTGTTATCATATATTGGAACAAATTAGCTGTTATTTACTTTTGCGTATTTATTACATATTAATGTCGTTTATCGCATTCTAGATTCCATTTTTTACAATCTTCCCAGTCGTTTTCTTGCAGTTTTCTTCAGTCCATCGCTTTAGCTACTGCACCCGTCCAGTGTGACCTTGGTCTCCCTCTTCTTCTTCTTCTTCTTCTTCTTCTGCTTCTTTCCGCAGGGGTCCATTCGATCATCTTTTTGGGCCCCTTTCCCTCATCCATTCGATGCACAAGCTCATGCCATCGCTGGCATTTTGCCTCTACAGTGTCTAAAATTGTGGTTCCTATGTTTAATCTTGCTAACACATCTTCATTCATCAGATTCTATGTTATATAATGCCAAATTTTCGATAGAAAAACTCTTGTTGCCGGACCCTGGTGCCGAAAAAGTGGATAACTCTTGATCTTAGATGTAGAAAATTACATCCTCTATCTTGTTTTGTAGTCAGAATCCATCTTTTGTGGGTCCTTGATATCAAAAACTCGTTTGACAGCAAAACTTCTGTCGCCATCCGTCAGTTCGATCGTCCGTCCGTCCGTCCGTCCGCAAATTTGTTTTTCAACTTTTTAATGAATAGAACAAGGGTGTTTAAAAGAATTGTGCAGGTCTAATTTGCGTTGGACTCTCAAAGTTGCTAATTTTGAAATATTGCGAGAAAGTATGTGATGTTGTAGCGCCACCAGTTATTACATGTATTCATGCTACGTTTGCTTCAAGCTGTTGAGTTTTCATAATGGATTGAGATTGCACATGTTAAAATTATTATGTATTGGTCATTCCTTTCAGGCGGAGATAATTATACTTTATTAGACATATAGTATTAGACATTAGACCCTACAGTATATATTGCTATTTGCCTTTGAACATGGGGGTGAAAACATATTTTCTATTATACCTTCAGCATTAACTACTATTCTTAATCATATTCAAGCCAGTGAATAATATTAATATAATTAAAGAAGTTGGATCTGAAGCGAAGCGATTGGGCCGGGAGGAAACGTGACGGAGCGAACTTTCGGAGTGAACGAGACAGAGCAGGGGGAAAAAATTAAACATATCTCACCGTCTTACTTATTTTTTTATCATAATATGATTGTATTTTCCAACATTCTTACTGAATTCTGTGCGAAAATTCAATTTTCTATGTAAATATAAATATGGTACATTAAATATTGAGTTGACTGTTGTGTTTTCGATTGGATGTTGGTAGACTCTTAGTTAAAACATTAGTTAACAGAAAATAAGGTTGTTGAAATTTAGCATTAGACTTAATTTTAGCTTTCACCATAAGTAATGAAACTTTTCACTTTTTTGCCATACTAGGTGCTTAGTAATGAAAACTAAAATGCTGGTGATTGTGGATCCCTGATATTGTAGATAAATTTTCGTCATGTATGTAGAAAATAACTTTCTCTAACACGATATGTAGTCAGAATCCACGATTTGTGAGCTTTTGATAAAGAAAAATTGGCAGCCGGCAAAATCTCGGTCAGTCCATTGATCTATAATCAACGCCAGCGACTAAACCTTCAAACGATTTTCTTCAACATTCATATTCCTCGATCAATCTGACCGAACTTGGAGTTTTGCAAGTTAAACGGATATTTCGATTTTAAGTAATTCTTCAAAAACTTTTAACATTTTTTTGAACTTTATTAAAAAATTGTTATTTTTATGACCGTCCTTTTAATATTATGGATTAAAATATCTATTGATTATGGATGTCAATTCCAAGTAAAATATTTTATTGAATGGCACAACGCTTCACAGACAGATTTGTCTGTTTCGTCCAGATCTTTAATGAAATTGGATATGGTGTTGATTAAGTATTTCGGTATACCTAGCTCCCTGGGTTTGTGTATTGTCCCTTCGTACCAGTCCCTATCGAACGCTTGAGCGGCATCGAGGAAGACTGCTATTAAATTATGGCTAGCATGAAATGCTTTATGGATATTTTCGGTTAGACGTAGCAATTGATGCCTTAGGGAGAAACCCAATTGAAAGGGAGGAATAATATTGTTTTGATTTATAACGTTATAGAGTATCTTTAATAGTAATTTTTCTAACATTTTTGACAAAATGGAAATAAGACTGATGGGTCTGTAGCTTTTTTCAGTAGGGTTGGCAAGATTATTGTGTGGTTTTGGTATACTGAAATTATTACGGAGTTTCCAAGAACTGGGGAAATATTCTGTCCTTTGCATATTGGTTAGAAATGCTAGGCCGCTTATGGGTACATTTTTAAAAACAATGGAGTTGATGCGATCATCGCCTGGTGATTTTCTTGCCGGTAAACGTTTCATGGTATGATAAATTTCTTGGAGAGTTATAAAAGGAATCCATCTTGATGTGTCGAAATTAGGGGAGCTCTTAAATTCAATGACTTCATTTTGAAATTCATCGCTACGATGAGTATTTGTTATTGGAATGCCAGTGGTGTAACGCCAGTCTCCCTTTTGTACGAGTATTTAATATATTTTATTTCTTACGAAGTATATCTTTAACAAATTTAACAGTGTGTATACGGCATTGCGGACGAATGAACGAACGAATGAATGAATGAATGAATGAATGAATGAATGAATGAATGAATGAATGAATGAATGAATGAATGAATGAATGAATGAATGAATGAATGAATGAATGAATGAATGAATGAATAAATAAATAAATAAATAAATAAATAAATAAATAAATAAATAAATAAATAAATAAATAAATAAATAAATAAATAAATAGATAAATAAATAAATAAATAAATAAATAAATAAATAAATAAATAAATAAATAAATAAATAAATAAATAAATAAATAAATAAATAAATAAATAAATAAATAAATAAATAAATAAATAAATAAATAAATAAATAAATAAATAAATAAATAGGAAATGTAGTTGTGCGGGGGAATGTAGTACATTCTAACTTCCTGTCTCCCGCATTGCGATATCCTTCGTATCGTTTGTGTTGGGAGTAAACCTGTGACGCTAAAAACATGTCACTTTGGAGTATAGGTGCCATTCATAAATAACGAGAGGTCTTTAGGGGGGAGGGGGTCAAGCGAATCTCAAGTGGGGGTAAAGGGGTCTCTGATAAATCTCATTGCATGCATTTTTACAAAAATTTTGAAGAAAAATTTCCGAGCGTTTTTAGAAGTGCTATAATATTCCTTGTAATTCAGCCTATTTTCTGATTTCTAATCATATTAGTCTTCAACAAATATAATTAAGCGCATTATATTTTTTAAATAAATCCCAATGCAATTAATCACAAATAAACGTATTTAAATTAAAAAATGCATTTTGAAAAATCTCACGTTAGATTAGAAGGGGGAGGAGGTCGAGCCAAATCTCACGATATCTCACCAAGAGAAGAGGGGCAGTCGAAAAATCGCCAAAATCCCCTCACGTAATTTATGGACGGCCCCACATGTGATTCAGCGTTGACCGCAGCCCAGGAAGCGCGCCAGGGGAAATGCGGGAGATTTACTCCTTTCGAACGCTGGTGTAGGGCTCACGAAATGCTCCAAAGGCACCCGAAGGCGAATTCTACTGTCGCGAAAGAGACGAGAGCGAGAAGTTGGAACCGATAAGCAAATAAAACTAGACGCACAGTACGTGATATAACGTGTATTTTTTTGCAGGCACATTGATAACATTAGCTATTATTAACTCTATTATAAATTCTCCCCAATTAATAGCGCTCCCTAATATTTCGGCATCCCCAAAATGAAAACCCACGCTATACCGCTGCTGAATGCCAATCTTATTGGCCACTGTGACGTAGAATTTTCGAGCATTGTTCACGAGCGCGGAGGCTAAAGCGTAAGTGGATAGGCCATAGTTCTCTTCTCATAACACCACATATTCCCTCACAACCATCACCCCATCCTTTATTATACATCCCTCATGATCACCCATCACGTACAGTGGAAGGCAATGGGAACCCAACATTAAACTCATGAGCTACGACAAAAGAGGTTATAAAGGCGTAACTTCCCATCCTCTCTTACGTACTGCAATGATTATACTCGCCATCATCATGTCATTGAATGCACATGTAAGATTGTTTGTTGGCCCTAAAAATATTTTCTCTACGGCATAAATTGTGCCATTTTACATTTCACTTTCAAAATTGAAGACTATACGCTCTTTCAAAATACAATTCTCAAAGATTAGTTTCAAACGCAAACGAGATACATAGTATGACTTCACACTGTAATTTCTTTACATGCCCAACAACCGTCGTATTCACAGGAGAATACCGTAGTAACTTCATGAATAATTAAACAATAAATACAGCAACTTTAACTGTTAGGTGACTAGATATTATCACTTGCTACACTGCACTACAATCTTCAGCTGCAAGGAATGTTGCTGACCTCATGCAGGATTAATAGTGTCGGTTACAGAACATGACTTCTTTTGCCTCGAGATTGAATGTATAGTAACTGAAAATGAACGTTTTGGGTAAGGTAACCAGACGTCTCCATTTTTCCAGGACAGTCTCCACAAGAAGAAAGCGTTCGAATATAAATGTATACTCCCAATTAACTCGGGAGTGTCCGCAATAGGTAGACTCACGCCAGTGCCCGCAATGTGTCTCTCAGATATAGCTGCAACGTTTTGTAAATGCAAATGATCTGAAGGTCCATTTACTGAAATACATATTTTATTTAGTTTGAACATGTCCCTCAATGCAAATGTTAATGCATCTTACACTACAGAACTCTTGTCTGAATAGTAATGGTGAGAAAGATAAAAATTGGCAAAGTACACACGAAAATCATTAAACATCATATTATCCTATTAAATAATATTAAATACAATTTCCTTAAATTATTTTGGAATGTTCTAAACAAATATATGTTTTATTTTTTCACAAAAATATTTAGAAATTATTTGTCTTTCTTCTATTTTGCAAGGTTTCCATTTTTTCATTTCCCTACCGACGTCTCCTGCATATCTTTCTCTTTGGTAAGAAATTGTGACAGTCGATTATAGATAAGACAAATTATTACATTTTCTAAATCGGCACTTGTTATAGACACTGCTGATAATACTGCCATGATACGTACCGCTCAGTCTAGGAGCTCACAATACACTGGCGCCATTACACACAACGTATTTGACAGATATCGGGTAGCGCAGCGATCACGTATAAACGTGCTCACGGGAAGTAATACAGCGAGAGCATAAAAATAAAAGGCCAGGCGATTTCAGAAAAGTACAATGAAGGAATACATGAAATATAGGACGACTAATGCACCGCAATAATTCAGGAACATAAAATTGCCGTGGCTTGGATCTCACGGATCTATTGCGAGCACTCCCGGATTAAACAGAGTGGCACTTCAAGGTAACGAGCCGGGAGGAGAGGATGACTCTGCCATCCGATCGGGAGCTTTGTTACGACTTAAATGCGTGGTATTGGAGCTCCCCATTGGATGACAACGTCCCCCTCTCCTCTCGGCTCGTTATCTTGAAGTGCCACAGTGTCCAAATCTGAGTATAAAGTGTAGAATCAATTACTCAACATTACCACTTCTGTATAGTAAGGTTACTAGACTTTTCTGTAAATTCAGGGACTCTCTTTAAATGAAGTTGGAATTATGCTGCAAAGGATAGTGTGTAGTTATTTCCAAGATAACACATTTTTTCATTAAGATAACTACATACATGTTAACGAGAGTTAACTTTGTACTTCAGAAATTAAATTGTGTCCCTGGATTCACTGAAAAAAATTGGATATCTCAGTTTCGGATAATACTGAAGCGATTTAAGTAAGATGAAGTCCTTTGTGCACAAGAAACAAAAATACGCTTCATGCTTTCTGAATCTTTCTTATAAAACATTTCCTCGTGTGGATAAATATCCAGTCATTTTAAAATAAAAAGTTGTCAATTTTAACTGAGCAACTAATCATCTCAGTTCTAATCGCCACCTAGATTGAAGGAGATTAAGAGAATGTTAAAGATTAGATCAGAACTTCAGATAAGCAAATACTTAATGACTTTGGACAAGAGATATAAGTTGATAAAATCTGAGGTGTGTAGGTACAGAACGTGCATCATCAATTCCACTACTTAAGCATGCAAACGCCTACTTTCGTTCCCCTTCAAACCCACTTACACCACTCGTAATGGATTTTAAACGATACGAAAATCAACCTACATCTTGCAGGTGATATCTTTGAAAGAGAGTGAACGGAACGTATACAATATTCGTAAATCGTTGCAGCCAAGAACTTCGGCAAATTTCCTGATTAGTTATTTACAATGAAAATAAGTTTAAATTTTTTTTTAATGTAGAAAATAATATAAAATACAATTTATAACAGTTTTATATGCAATAACACAAGACAATGCGAGAAATAAATTAGACAGATACAACTTGATTTATTTAACTCTATGTATTTAGCTAATTCACAATGAACTGTAATTATTTCCACAAAATTAATTGTTTGGGTGCATCAATCAATGGAATGTTCTGTAAATCCATCGTGGCCTTGAGACAAGACAGATATCATGGGCGCATTCAGAAAGTATTTCAGAGAAGGGCGTAATTTCAGTTTAGACACTCCATATTTTTAAATATATTTTGAATTATTAGCTTCAAATTTAAAAAATGTTTCTGAATACTCTTAATAAGAATTCTGTTTGGTGTGATGAGATCTATAAATGGTACTTATTTTGAATAAATTGAGTAAAATTACAAAACAAAAGTGTTGGCTTCGCTTCCTTGGCATAGCTCCCTTGGCTAGATTTGCCTCGGACAGAAAGTACACTACAATTGAACGAGAGGCGCAATAATCGAGCGGCGTCTTGTTCTTCCTGCGAGAGGTCTTCAATGAACGGCGCGGAGCGGCGGCGGCGGTGGCGGCGGCAGCGCTGCACTTTCCTCGGCGGCGTCGCGTGCCCCGGCCGGCGCTTGTCGCGGCCCGCATCGCCTTCTCGGCTCTCCTCCGCTCCTTCTCCTCCGTCTCCTCCTCCTCCTCCTCCAACGGCCACCGCTGCTCGCGTTGTCGTCCGATCTACGCCGCTATCGAACCTGCCGCCGCCGCCGCCGCCTTCGCCGCCCCCGTCCCCACCGCCGCCGCCAGCGTCTCTCGGCCATCGCTCACGCCGGGTATCTGCCCCCATCGCGCTGCGTGTCGGCGGCGGTGGCCGTCGCGTGTCCGCGCCGCCCCCGCCCCCGCCCCCGCCCCGCCCCCACCCCCGGCCGAGATTACCTCCGCCCCGGCCGCGCGCGGCCGGCCGCTGTCCCCGGCGCGCCCTCCCGCCCCCGCCCCCGCCCCTGTTCCCGTCCCCGCCCTCGCCCAGCCCCCGCCCCACCCCCGCCCCAGCTCCCACCCCCGGCCGAGATTACTCTCCGCCGGCGCGAGCGGGTGTCACTGTCCCCGGCGCACCCTCCCGCCCTGCCCCCCCGCCCCGGCCCCGCCCCCGTTCCCGTCCCCCCCGCCCAGCCCCGCCCCGCCCCCGCCCCAGCTCCCACCCCGGCCGAGATTACCTCCGCCCCGGCCGCGCGCGGCTGGCCGCTGTCCCCGGCGCGCCCTCCCGCCCCCGCCCCCGCCCCGCCCCGCAGTCTGCACGAAGAAACGTTCGTTTGCACAAAGTCACCAGCGCGTAACCCCAGCGGCAGGTGTCACGTGTTTACATCTCTTCACCCGGCCCTGCGGATAAGCGCGGCGGAGTCGTGCCCGAGGAGGGCCGCGTGTCTCGGGCCGTTAGAGCCGCGGCGGCGACTGCCCTTTCGCAGGCCCTGACATGCGCGCTGGCCGCTCGCGCGAGAAGCGGGGCGCGCGGCTTCGGGCAGATCCTGGATTATAGATGGGAGAAACATGATTCTGCAAACTAGCTACCTGTATCAGGCTCCTTATTCTTGGCATTTCCTCTTTTGCCCCTATCTCAATGTGCTTTCGTAACTAATACAAACATTACTCAGCCTTTTCATTTAGCAATTAGTCACTCAGTAATTATTTTGCCTTTAATATTTCCCCAGTCATTTGAAAATCACTTTTAAATTTATACTTTTCTGAGAAAATATTGTATAATATTTAATATCAAAAATATTTGTATAATTTATAATTTTTATGTATATATCAATGTAACTTCTTGTCTAAATAAAAGAGTATGTAAGAAACTTTTAATCACAACTATCAGGCGAATGTCGGAGCAGTACCCTAATAAAAGAGCTATGGACTGCGCGCGATCTTTCCTTCCTCTTCCTTGTCCTATCCTCACCCCTTACACACGCACTTACACTAACATGCACTACACACATACCGGGAGACCGGTTGGCGACTTAGAGCTTGACCTGGCTGGGGCAGCGTCTTGTTGGTGGGAGATACCTGGATGGGGGTAAATCCTCGTAAGACGGCTGTAGGTTGGCGCCGAATCTATCTGGCGAGGGAGGATCTCAGACAGCTGTTCCGATCAAACATTTACTACCCTAACGGGACTAATAAACAAAGATGTTGGCGTGCCTGGGAACATCAATCAATTCATCACTCCTATACGACCGTGTTCATTCCATTTCTCTCTATTCAGTTTTTCACAACGCTCTTCCCAGACTGCAAATCTTTTGGTAACTTCTTGGTTTATTCCGTATACTCAAGAGAAACCATTATTTCTCTTCTAATCGTTCCGTCCCATAATTATTTTTCTCTTTTCTCTCGTATTACATCTTTTAAAGCACCTCACTCTTCTATTTCACATTCTGCCTCAACTCATTGTTCTTCGCATTTTGTTTCTTCCCTAATCTTTCGGTCCTGTTTCCATTTCCTTCAGTGCCTCTCTTCCGCGACTCCGCCCTTCTGCTCCGTCTAAACTCAGCGCGTTCCGCCCTTCGCCCCGCCACTCCCCGCCCCGCCCCGCACCAGCCCTCGGCCGCCCACGCTGCACGTGCGGACATCAAAGCATCGGCTGCAGCGGAGCGGAGGCGCGTTGCCCGGCAACGGAGCGAGGTAGCTGCCCCGCGCCGAATGACCTGCGCCCTCGCCTAGGCGCTGCGAAGGGGATCCTTCAAACCACACTTGCGAAGAAGCGAAATACTAGTAAATCAACCTAAAATATAAATCCTTTCGAATCGAAGCATTCAGGCCATACATACCTTTGGAGCAAAATCCTCGCTAATTTGAAGCAGAATGATTCATCCAGGTTTATTGCGACGCTCACATTTGTTGGCTGGTTGGTTAAAGATTCCGGGCGCGTCAACAGCTTAGGTCACTAGTCCCGTAAGTGTAGTGCATGTTTTCCTCGTGAAATTACTGAGTGTGATCTTCCCCCGCTGGACGGTGAGATCCGGCGCCGACCTACCCTCGACTAGCGGGGTTTCCCCCTAACCGGGACTCTTCCACCCCCGGAGCACCGCCCCAGCCGGGACAAGCTCTAAGCTTCCGACCGGTCTCCCGGAATATGTGGTAGTATAGTGCATGTTAGTGTAAGTGTGTGTGTGTGTGTGTGTGTGTATGAAAGGGGAGAGGATAGAACAAGGAAGAAGTAGGAAAGATCGGGCGCGGTCCGTGGCCCGTTTGTTAGGGTACTGCTCCGGTATTCGCCTGGTGTTGATCGGAGAAACCATGGAAAACTACCGATCAGAGCAGCCGGCCACTAGAATTCTCCTCCAGACAGCTATTGAATTCGACCTAGCTGAAAAGCTAGAGTCGAAAATCCTGCCGCCGTCCGGACTCGAACCTAGGACCTCCCGGTCAGAGGCGCTGCATTGACATCAGTTGATGCGCTCAGCTACCGGTATCACCTTTGTAATTTCCATATCCTCAACATGGTTGTTGAGAAGCTTGATAATTCTCTCAGTAAGTATTCTAGATCTCCGTCGTGGATCATCCTCGCTGACTTTTCTTCAATCACGGTGGTGAGGCAAATATCGTCGTCCATGACCGGACGAAACGAGGACAGAGTTTGTCTTCCACTTCGTTCCCTTTCCTCGCGGTCATTACCTGTCGTCTAATTGCTCATTTAACAATCTGTTACGTCTACATCTTATTCGTATGTTAATGCATTGTCAAATTTACTTCTTATGATTTCTAATGCTCTAACGTTTTGTGCGAAGGAAGCTTTCATCTGTTTTCTCCATTGCCTCTTCACATTAATTTCAGATTTATTCATTATTTATTCATGATTATATTGGTTATATCAATGCAAAAGAGAACATTTGTAAATGAATGGTTTATTTCTAAAACAACATGAGTTTGTTTTACTATTTTGACTTTTTAGTGCAGTCACATTCTCTGTAAGTATATGAATTATTTGAAATTAGTCAAGCGATTCTCGAGGGTTTTCAGAATAGACCTAAAAACTACACTCTCTCTTTGTGATATATAGCTGCATACGGAGTTTTGATTGTCGAAACAGAAAGTTTCTTTTCAATTACTTATGTTGTTTCTGAAATAATCCATTCAAATTGCAGTAAAAGCACAAACAAAAAGAATTTTCATACTCAGCGTGTCACTACTTACGACACAACTGACCGCAAAACCCCAAGGAAGATGTAGCCCCGATTTAACACTTGCTATTCACGAGTTGCGTTACGGAACAGCAACTTTCTTATTATGCAGCAACTATATTATGCCATATCTCAGGCGGGAGTGAACATTTGCGAAATATACACAACGAGCAGTATGAAGGCTGACTGAATTAGCAAGAATTCTAAACGCGTAGCATAATGAACTTAATTTTGTGTTCAATTCATTTAAATGGACATTCCATTTAAGGTTTGACTGAATTGAGAGACCTAAAAATTTTGTTGCCTTAACATCAGTCAATGGTACACCGTTCATTTTCAATGGAGCACAGAATTGTTTATTTGAAATGGAAAACTGCATTAAAACCGTTTTCTTTTCGTTTACTATTAATTTGTTATTTCGGAACCAATTTGAAACATCTGATATTGTACTATTTACGGTTTCTTTATTGCAAAGGATGTTCATATCATCCGCAAAGAGAACCGTTCTTCCGTTTCGAATCGTCGAGGGCATATCGTTTACGTAAAGTAGGAACAGAATAGGGCCTAAAATCGATCCTTGAGGAACTCCACGTGCAATGGGCAAAGAGTCGGAAAGGTGCGTACATAATGTTCCATCATTCCAGTAAGGTATTTCCACTCTCTGAGATCGTTGTTTAAGGTACGAACATAACCAATCTAGAGCAATACCACTGATTTCATATGAAGGTAATTTTGAAAGTAAAATGTCATGATCAATGACGTCAAAAGCTTTTGAGAGATCTAAAAATAATCCAATAGGTGCCTCGTTTTGATCCAATGATGAGGCGACATCTTTAAGAAAAGAAAATATAGCTGTTTCCGTTGATTTTGATTTTCTAAATCCATGTTGGCAATCTGAAAGCGCGTCGTGTTTACTGAGAAAGGTTTCCATTCGTACGTAAAAAAGTCTCTCTAATATTTTTGAAAAAACTGGTAGAAGAGAAATGGGTCGATAATTTTGAATTTCATTTTTGTTGCCTTTTTTGAAGAGCGGCTTAATTTTAGCTGTTTTGAAAATATCTGGAAACGTTCCGGTGCATAACGATGAATTAAATATGTGAGTTAACGGGTGTATAATGGCATACGCACAGGTCTTTAACAAAGCATCCGGGAATTCATCTAAACCGGACGAATATTTATTTTTTAGTTTACCGATTATTTTGAGAATTTCATAGGAAGAAGTTTCGGAAACGAACATCGTGTCTAAAATTTTGGGTGAACTGTCTATTATTGAATTTTGTGCCTGAAGACCCTTAGTGAGATCGGCAGCAATTCTCGAAAAGTATTGGTTAAAGAGACTAGCACTGTTACCGGATCGTTCACATTTATTTCGTTAGATTTTAAAACAACATTCTCTACAGGATTTATAGTTGATTTGGTCGTATTTTTTATTATATTCCACATTGCTTTTGTTTTGTTACTTGAGTTCAAAATATCCTGATCGTGTTTCATGATTTTAGCCCGCCTAATGACTTTTCGTAACAATGTTTTGTATTTTTTAAAGTAGACAAGGAAATCTTGAAATACGTTATGACGTTTAGAAATGAAAGAAAGAATTCGCTTGTTTTTACAAGATGTCCTAATCCCTTGTGTTATCCAAGAATTGCTTTCCCGTGAAATATTTAATTTTCGTTTTTGAAGAGGAAAGCAAGTGTTAAAATGAAATGAAAGAGTTGAAAAAAAGAATTATATTTGTCGTTTGTATCAACAGCATTATAAACCGCTTCCCATGACTCATGCATCAAGTAATCAATAAATAATTTTATTTTACTTCTTGTAAACAATCTAGTCATACGTGTATTATTTATTGTGTCATGCTGGATGTACTACTTACTATTACTCTTGTATACGAGACTGTGTTATTGAAGTATTCGTTAAGATTGTATTCGTTAAAATATTTATTATTATTATTATTATTATTATTATTATTATTGATTGTTAGTGATCCCGAGCGCGTCAACTCTGAGGTCATTAGTCCCGTAATTGTAGTGCGTGTTTTTCATCGGGAGGTGGGGTGATTTTCCCCCACTGTATGGCGAGATTGCCTTTTCCAATTAATATTAATATTGTCATTTTTACTTAAATATTATATTAATTTAATGATTTAAATCAGTCCACTAGCCCGTTCACTAGCCCGTTCCTACACGGAAAAAATTGTTTGAGCTGAGCAAAAAATGATAATTCGCGGAACTCCTGTGAACGTTAGGGTTGCGCGGAAGCCAGGTTGAAGACCCCTGAGGTACACCAAAGCTTCCAACTGCAGACGTGTGAGTGTCGGGAGCCGCGCTCGGAGGAAGCGCCTTCCCGGGAGGAAGATGGCGCCGGGGCGTCGCCGGGGCGTCGCCGGGGCGTCGCCGGGCGCGTCGCCGGGCGCATCGCTTGGGCGCATCCGCGTCGCGGCGCGCACGCGCGGGCGGGCGCCGCCCATTCGTCGCCCGCGGGCGGCGAGGCGCGGATGCTCCCGCGCGCGGACACCCGACTGGCGCATCCCGGCCGGCCGCAGCCTCCGCCGCCCCCGCCCCCGCCGGATCGATCGCCCGCCGCGCCGCCCGCCCAGCCAGCCCCGCAACGCCAAGCAACACGGGCATTCAGTCATGGGCGTCGCTGGCACAGGGAGGCGGAGCAAGCAGTAGTTCAGTAGTTCTATTCTAATTTCATTTTTTTCACTTTCACTGTGACGTGCATGAAACCTATGAGCCTAATTACCTAAGACGTGGACCCGACCGGAATAAATACTCACTTCCTAAGAATACTCACTACAACTCTCTATCCCCGCAAGTCCCGCAACAATGGAGCAGGAGCTGCAATTAGCGTTCACGTACGTGAAGTCAAATTCTGAGGATTCAAGACCGATGTAAGCTGCGGTTGTTTTCACCATATACTAAGATAAATGTCGAGATAATTTTATAATCTACCCATCTACCCATCAATATAGTAATCTCCCCATAAGTATGATTCGGACCAGACAAATGATGAGGTTACCCTTATGAGAGGAACCTTATCTCCTTTCGAAGACTGGAAAGCTCAGTGCCAGCGGGAAGGAACTCCGCCACCTCTGGATATGACGTGCATGAATCCTATGAGCCTAATTACCTAAGACGTGGGCCCAACCGAAATAAATACTCACTTCTTAAGAATATTCATAACAACTCTCGATCCCCTTCGATGGAGCAGGAGCTCCGATTAGCATCCACGTACGTAAAGTCGAATTCTGAGGATTCAAGACCGATGTAAGCTGCGGTTTTTTTTTTCACCAAATTATTGTGACATGATTGGCTTCTCATACTGCAATGTTCGTCATTTAACATTATCCCATCCATTATCTATCTGTTATCCACTTCATTCACGCCCCTTGATCACACCACCAGTCTTCATTCAGGCGAAGTTAAAAGGGAAAATAACTACTGCTCCAGAGAAAAGAGGACACAAACAGGAGTAAACTCTATTCCTCGCCTACGCTAAACAAAATTGACCTACCGAGAACCATCACGCAATCTGTTTGCACTAGAAGACGAGGCTGAAACGTACTTTACCTACATAAAGCTTTTCCTCATTCGAAAGGCCAGTATTCTCAGTTCTCGTATTTATGCAACAGAACGATACTGTCAAAAGTTTTAGTTAATAGCCTGCCTGCTAAAAGTTCATGTCATCCATGTTTTTGGATTGGTGCTGAAGGAGTTGTAAAAGCAGTGTGCTAAATGAACATAATCAAGTGTGCATTTCATCTCTAGCAACCCTCTTCAAACTCCGACCATAAACTACTCCCTTGTTTTACGACCTTTTCAAGCGTAGACCACCATTGGCTTCATTCATCCGCACCCATCTTTAAAAGGATGAAGAGAACGATGATGCTCATGTGACACCTTTTGTGGCAGGTGCGCCTTGCGCCAGGAGCTTGCGGGGAAGCGAACGTCTGTGATCGTAACAAATGGAGCGGCATTTTACAACCGGAGCATTAAACTGCAACTGTACCTGGGACTGGGGTGGGACTGAATGGATGGAACCACTCGGAACAGAAGACCACAAACTTTCAGGATATTATGGGACAATTGATTCCCAATCATTTCAATTATTCAAAGTACGTGAATTTTAAGATCCAAATGACCTCATACATCACCAAATAAGAAAGGAAGGTTGTTTACAATGTTAATTTGTAGTTAATAACGCGTAACTTTTTGTTACCGTCCCTCGCGTTCACACATCAGACTTCAGTTGTATAGCCTACCCTTAAATATTTTTATTTATAATTATGAAACATTCTATAAGGAACTTAAAACATTATTTCTTAAATTAAATTTTACATTATAAGATTATTACAAGTTGATAAAATGAATTAAAATTTTATTATAATTAGATTAATATATTATTGTCACTCGTAACACAATTAAAACGTGTTCGACAAATACATTACAGTAAACTTACCCCAGAGTGACCCTTGATCATAATTGATATAATTTTAACTTACATTAATTATAAATTACTTTGTAAATCAATATTACATTATTATTTGTTTCTAGAAAATGTGCAATTTGCATTAAATTTAACGCAATTACGACGACATTATTTTCTGTTTTAGAAACTATTTCTAGTTTCATATGTTTTGTAATTTTAAACAAAATGTAAGAGTTGAGACGGAAGTTGCGTATTTTTGAGATGCTCTGTGTGTCCGTTGGCCTCCGCCCGAGGGGGGTGGCGGTGGCGGGGGTGGGGCGGAAGCGGAGCCGCGCTGTGGCGCGGGCGCGCAGGTGGCCGTGCGCAGCCAGGGAGGCTGCGTGCGCCGCGCAGGCACGCTCAGGCACGCTCCGCGACTCAGGTTCCCCGCCACGCCCACCGCCCCTGGCGGCGCTGGCAGGGCACTGCTGCTGCTGCCGGTCCACAGGAGGTTCGGTAGATGGGAGTGATTGGTCTTGGCCAGTGGGGAGGGGAAAATATTTCCTTTCTCACTGCAGAAAGAAACTTTCTTTGAAACAGATGAATATCGTGGAGGACATGCGGGCATAAGAGAGTGTGCATATTTTCCTGGTATCGGATTATATTCCATACATTTCTGGACCCCCTCCCTCGTCGCAAGGTACCGATACTGGCGGGGTCTGCTGCGGATCCACGCAAAGCACTGGAAATTATGTTTGGCCTGGAGCGCGTTGATGATATCAGTATGGCCTGGAGCGCACAGATGAGATGAGTATGTTTGACCTGTGAAAGTGTTTCGTGAAAATATTTAGTTTAAATATTTCGTTAAAAAAATTTATAAATTTATAAAAGTACGCGAAAATCTTAATTTTTAGTCAGCGATCCTATATAAATGATTCTTCAATTCATTTATCAATTTTACAAAAAACACTTTTACAGAAACCATTCTTCTAATTTTCAATATTTTTAATACATACCACACATACACAGTAACTTATTTTTTCTATCATGAGTTAACAACCTTCATTTGTTAACAAAACATTGAAAGTGATGCATGATCTATATTATGGAATACACTAATCATTCAGCCCAAGAATTAGTCTGTTAGTCTGTTAAAACGAAAAACATCTTAAAATTGTAATATATGTCAATGCCATACAATCTCTCGGTCTCCAGACACAATCTTAATTTCAAAATAACACGTATCTTATAGCACTTGCTTCACAAATATGTTGGTCCACGAACACTACCTCTATGTTCATTACTCGTTGCCATCTACAATAAATATATTTTTAATTAAAATACGAACACTGACCAGCATTATTTCCTTGGAAATTTTTACTCTAAGTATTACCTGCGTACACCAAACATGTTTCAACTAACTACTGGCAAAGAATACGCATTTGGATTGTTACACACCACGTTACGAGGAAAAATTATGACATAAAATTATTATGTTATAAAATTATCAGTAAACCTATCGTATTTTTTCTACCTTGAGGAAAGAAATGTTCTTGATTTTTTCACCATGAGTAGTTTTGTGATTTACGTCTGTGAAATTTATCTTTTATTTACTATGTAAATACGTTCCAACTCTTTACCGAGATCCAAAAAAGTGTTCCGACTTGCAAACTGAATTTGAACGTGTGTGTTGCAGCTCCACGTTCATTTTTCGAAATAAAAAGTCTGTGGGTTAATTACTATCCATTTATCACACTTCAGAACAGGGAAACACTTGCAGGAGAGCCCCCAACTGGCCAGCCACCACCTTTAACCCTGGCATCAACATGAGGAGCAACAAACAAAAAAGCTGCCCCACTTTTTGCCAGCACGCCAGTACGGAAGGGTGTCGTTTTTATTCGTTCTAATTTGTTATCGTGGCTCGGCGTAAAATACATTACGTCATGACGCCCATTTTTATGGAGATGTTCGGTGAAAGTACATCCATGCATAATGCTACTGGTGGTCGGATATTGCCTCTCTGAGATTGAAGAGTAGATGGATTACGAACTATACAAGACGTTCTGAATACGTGTGACTTCGGATGGATTATGAAAGACGGCGAAAGACTTGTTCTTTTTTAGTTAACTGCATGTTTTTTAGAAAGGCATTTTTCTCACTCATCCATAACTTTTCTTCAAATGATCTTTCATGATGCTCGGAAGAATGTATCAAAACAACACAGATACTTAAAAAATAAGAAGCATAATTGTATTTAATAGAAGTGCTATTATGTCCAGATTCTCAGTCTATTACCAAGAGAAAGAGAGACCAGAAATGTAGATGCAATTAATAAAATTAAATTAAAAAACATAATGGATCATTATAGAGCTAACAGTAAACAATCGGTTTCCCGATACATTCTTCACATTTACCTTCAGCTGCAAGCCTGTGCCTGCCATGAGTCGTTGGAGTGCATTAATCAGTCGGGTCTAGGATCTTCGTGGAGTAATAAGGTATAGCGATTAACCATCTAGCTTGCTTCATAATACCATGCTAACGACCAATACCAGTCTGGTCAATCACCCCTCTCCTAGACGCCCCACCAACCACCCGTGCGGCTAGCTGGCGTTCGCTCAGCAGAAGGTAGGACGCACGGCGTTCATGTTTTGTGAATGCCTGTCCCCAAATCGAGACTCTTCAATCTGGTTTATTATGTTGGACGTTGTACAGATTATTACATCTCTCCCCCGTACAGGGACGGAGATTGAGAGTCTGGTTAGAGGGGTGACGGGTTATTTCGTTTAGTAAAGTCGCGTTGCTTTACATAGCATCGTAGGCTTTCACAGCCAGAGTCAATATGAGTGAAAGTTTCCGGGCTGGTAGGCCGTGGTCCAGTTGGCATTGTCAGCGTCAGTCGCTAGCCAGCCGCCGACCCGGAGACTGCCCCGACGACGCTGCCGCCACTGAAGATGTCCACCGCAGACGTGGACGAAACGTTTGACTCTTCAATGCCAACTGGGCCACGGCCTACCAGCCCGGAAACTTTCACTCATACGCGTTACTTTGTTAGAGTGACGTTTGAAGGAAGGGGGAAGGTAATTGGAGGGGAGTAGGATGGGATGTGGGATAGTAAGAGCAGTGGTATGTGAGATGGGATGTGGAATGGGATGTGGGATGGGAAGGGTAGTGGGATATGAGATGGGATGTGGGATGGGACGGGTGGTGGGATGTGAGATGTGAAGTGGGATGGGGATGGTAGTGGATTGTGGGACTGAAAGTGTAGCCCAGAAGTAACACCGTTTCCTTTACGGTATCGTTGATCGGGAAGTCCTACGGTTCGAGTCCCGACGGTGCGGGGTTCTTGACACTAGCTAGATAGCTGTGTCGAATTCACTCACTGTCTGGAGGACAATTCTAGCAACCAGCTGCGCTAATCAATATTTTTTAGGTTTCTCCCATCAATTCCAGGGGAATGCCAGAGTATTACCCAAACAAAACTCCGGCTGCGTTATCCTCAGATTCGCACTGACTCTGCAGCGACTCTGACTGGGAGGATCTAGGGGTCGAGACCTGACGGTGGCGCATTTCGACACTAGCTACACTAGGGACACTAGGTTGCTACGTTAAGTAGTTTTCCATGGTTTCTCCAATCAATTCTCGTGAATGCCGAATCAGGACTACAACAAACGAGCCAAGGATCGCGCGTGCCCTTTCCTTCCTCTTCCTTGTCCTGGCCTCTCTCCTTGCACTCACACATACACACACTTATTTGCGCGAGACCATTCGGGAGCTCAGAGCGATTCCCTTGTGTGGCGGGTGAGAGGGCCCCGCTGGGTGAGACGGAGATCCCTGCATGTAGGTCGGCGCCGGATCTCGGAGGAACACAGTCGCGGAGGAACACTGCAACCCACCGAGGTGTATTATACACTACACTCAATGAACGACCTACAGTAAGCCGTTTATGCTTCCGGAATCAATAAATACTTTCTCACCCGACCGGTGGTCAGATCAATCATATTCCGATGCTGGAACCGATATTGAAATCCCAATCGATCCAGGTGAAATAGATTGTCGATAAAGTGGGGTTTGCGCCAGTGTTTTGTTTGTTTTATTTTTTGTTTTGTTTTGAGTTCTCCCATATTTTTTGCTTCTTATTCCACCAGAGCTTTATGATATCAACACCATTATCACCTACGACCCATCCACGAAGGTCTTTTGTTAGGTGTAGCCCACAAGGCTAGGGGCTGATGATCGTAATACATAAGAAAGTGTTCAAAGTTTTTTTTCCCCCGATGTCAACACATTACAACCGCTGCTCACTAGAGGTTTTTCGACCATACAAACTAGGTGATTCATTAACAAGAAATTGCTTGGAAATGTATTATGTTAACATAAAATGACGAGATGTCACTATAGTGTGAAGATTTTATTATCATGCGAGTGCTGTCAGTATTCACTAAATAGTTGGATTCAGGCAAAGAAAAGATATACTAAAAAGTTATTAATTCGATAAATATGAATATTTACACTCCTTGGCAAAAAAGAGTGTCTCACTTGGTACGCAGTTAAGAAAGCAAGGAGAAGGTCTCTGAAAACAGAAAGCAGAAAGGAGAAGGTCTCTGAAAACAAAAAATATTAAAATTAAACAGTGGAAGATTACAATTTAATGTGTTATACAATCACGCATTGTTTCAGTATCACTATAGACATGGGCGGGAACTCTTTCAGCTGTCGCGACAGATTTGTAAGTATTAGAAGAAGTGATCTATGCTACCCATGTACATTGAATAGCTACCGGCAGTATTTCATATTCTGCGATAAGGGTAGACGCTATGTCCTGAGCATCCAACACATTTTCTATTTAAGATCTGTCTGTCAATAAGGATACCCATGGGACGACCTCCAGGCCAGCTTGCGAGCCCACCGCGGTGTCTGCACTGTTGTCCTGTTGGATACAAGCACAGGAGTGGGCGCCCACAAATGGCAGTGACTCATTGCAGCACCTCAAAAACGTTTAGCAAAACTGTCAGTGTACCAAAATCGAAAATGATCGGTAATAGATCGACTTACTAAGTAGAATCTCAAATCCTGTTACCAGTTCGTCGAGATTTGTAAAGTGATAAAAAGCATTCTAGTCGCTATCTATATTGCCTCTATCAAGAATACGCTTGTCATTGCCACAAGAGTAAAGGAAAACACTTTACAGAAATGAGCTGCTGCCAAATTCCCTGATCCACTCGGCCAGGTCCCATGATTACAAACGTACGAGCGTAATCCTGCATCGCAATTGCCAACGGTACTGGCGCTCACCAGCTGCAATAGGGAAAGCGTAACATTTGCTTTGTCAGCAATGTTGATAGTTGGAGTTATACGTGTAGGCTTACAATCCATAGATTCTCCCTCCTCGTGGTTCAAAGAGGTCTTCCAGATCCTCCATATATTTTGTGCGTATGTGTATACCTTCCTTGATCCATTGCTGTTGAGGACGACTCGAGGTGTAACGGTCAGATCGCCCGGGAATTGAACCCCGGTCCATCGATAGGACCAGGGTTCAATTTCTGGGTGACATAATTAAATTGATAGTCGGTAGCATACATACGTACATCTTAACGGTTTTTTACTCGAGCGAGGTGAGTCGAGTAACCGCGAAACTGTGTTCAGCCCCCTTCTTTTTAAATAATGCTATTCTATCGCACCTTTTGGAAAACTTTTAATTCTCGGAATGTTGACACTCTACAGAGTCTCCAGTATCTGGCGCTATCTCGCGAGCGTCTATGAAACCAGTTCAACTCTTCAACTGTTTGTACTTCCAAAGAGTTTCATACGAAAGATGCCTTTACCTTTCTCTCTGGAAGCTAACCCGCTGTTTTTGGAGAAAAAATATTATTTGTCCGACTCGGGACGTTTAAAATGCATGCTCTTTGCTGTTAATTAGCGACAAGGAATTGTTATAAATGATAGATTTCAAAGTGCGGTGCCATTTGAACTAATATCGGTCGCCTACGTGCCAACACACATTATCGCCTCATACACATCAAATCATTGATAAATTACAGATCTGACCTTTAGTCTTAAGTACTAGCTTCATAATAAAGATCCTTTCCTATCAACGTAGCGTGCTTCGATAAAATCCGGATAAACTTTGTAATGCGCAATAGGGAAAATTGCCCATTCAGTCTCTCGAAGATGTACGATGCGATCTCCTTGAACGCATTTAGCTCATCAAATTACTGCCTAACTCGTTGTGGAAATTGCCCAGGATTGCTCTTTGATTCTTCTTTCCCCTCTGGGTTGAGCTCCATTGTCTGTTAGCTTGGCATAGCC
The DNA here is from genome assembly GCA_011170035.1 of Teleogryllus occipitalis. NCBI lineage: Eukaryota > Metazoa > Arthropoda > Insecta > Orthoptera > Gryllidae > Teleogryllus > Teleogryllus occipitalis. The sequence goes on along the minus strand of BLKR01009798.1, from coordinate 59,280 downwards.
CCAGGGGCCCCAAGTACTCGCTCCAGGCAAGGCGAACTCGACTATGAGCAAAACTCTAACTCTTCTTCGAGTCATACTGCGCCGTTCAGCAATGATATCAAAATAATTACAGCTGTAGAAACACAAAATGACGCTTTTATTTAATTTGCTAAGACCGGACATAAGCCCTTTTCACCCCCATACGGCATGTGCACCGTAAAGCACATAATAGTAATAATGTAATAAATGTTTTCTGCAATTCTTAAAGAGGAAGTAAGAGAATACTACCTTAACCCAGAAATTCATGAATGTCTGAAAGCAATAAATGCAAGACAGACTTCACGCACAAGCAGGCACTCTTGCGCCGATAATATTCAACAAGTCTCATTCAAACAGAACTTTACTCGGTTTTATTTTATTATTTATGTGCCGTAATAAATCACACATTATCTATTGATCATATAGGATCATCATAGCTTAGAATGTCTTCTTCAAATGAAAATTTGGAAAAGTAAAATTTTGGCGAACTTCATTTTACAAAATGTTGTCCTAAATTGATAAACAATGCCGCTTAATATTATTTACATATCTAGATTACGTTTGCCTCCTTTGCTCTTCCTCTGCATCTTAATATTACAGGCTTCTCACTTTTTCCGAACTTTTCTCCTGCCTTCCTATACGCTACTATGAACTTTGCAATTGAAAAATATAATTATTCATTAGGAATTAATTTGTTATCCGTGAAATAACTTACCAAGGCCGAGATTGAACAGTTCTTTGTTGAAGTAACTACGTATTTCGTTTCCACCATTGTTCATTGCTGAAATCAATATAACTTTCCATGTCACATGCGTTCATTGTACGCAATATTTCTGCTGCGATTCGCAACACGCATACAATTAAATAGCACAAGCGTCACGTCAAGAGAGAACTACACGAGACGAAAACTTTAAGCTTTAAATTACCTGAAGAAAGTTCTGTATCACCGAAGGAGTACCTGAATTAATAGCGTATTAGGTAGAAACACAAATTAGTGTGAAATCTCAATTTTCCACTTAAGATAAAAGAAAATTACAAAAGTGTTGATTGTAAAAGGAAAATATACGTATATCACACACAATCAAAAGAAAAATAGCACTTATTACATTTGCATACATAAAATTACTTACGTGTCTAAGTCTGATGCTCTAGAATAGCATTATTTATTTATTTCCCGTTTTATGTGAGCTGTTTTGTACTTCAAACTGAAAGTACAACATTCACTTCCCTATCGATGTACTTAAAACGTTACATTTCAATGGCTATTTTTCCTGCATGTCAAAGAAAGATCCTTAGCATAATAGCTGATGTCCTGTGGATACTGGGATTTCGAATCCCAGTCACTTCATGTAAATTCCGTGGTGAACGAAACAGGTATGTGATACTAGGTTTCTTCTGTTTCTTTTTCATCATTCGATCGTGCATCATCATTATAATTACTTCATAGAATCATTCACTTGGCTATGCTAAAGAGTGGAGCATGACACGAGCTGAAAAAATTGCTAGGCAAACTGTCCATTTCATTCTAATTAATTAAAAAATCAAAACAAGAAAATTGCCTCGAATAATTAATTCAGTTTGCTCATTAAGAGTTCCCTAGGACTCCATCTATTTCTTTGAGATCTTCGTCGATGCCTTTTTCTGTGTTTGAAGGCTCGATTAGCGTTTTAATTATCGGAAAAAAGAGGTGATAGCTTGATAATAATTTACAATGTCATTTACAATTTTATAACAATATAAAATATACAATGCTGTTGCATTCTTATCCATGTTGATAAGAAATACGCTAAGAACCTAAACACTTTAAGAATATAAGCGAGCAGAAAATATAAAGGATCAAGAATGAAAAAAATATTGAACACCCGACCTTGCTCCTGGAGTCCCATTTTTCTTCCCCTTTCATTACCCATTATGGTCGATTGAGTTCATGCGATGAGGACGATCACTCTGTACTTCTATGAAACTAACTAGAGCCAGGTGGACAGAGGTTTCTTCAGTTTGGAAAAGATCGTACGCATGGTTTAGGCGTTAGTAATGTTCGGACAGACGGACAGACGGACAGACGGACAGACGGACAGACGGACAGACGGACAGACGGACAGACGGACAGACGGACAGACGGACAGACGGACAGACGGACAGACGGACAGACGGACAGACGGACAGACGGACAGACGGACAGACGGACAGACGGACAGACGGACAGACGGACAGACGGACAGACGGACGGTCAGACAGACAGACAAACGGACGGACGTTTTGAAGAAAAAAAAACAATTTTTCGGTGTCTCTGGACCCCAAAACGTGTATTTCCGTTGAAATCTCGTAATCGATTTTCTACAGCATCACATAACTTTCTCTATACTACGTATATTAGTCCATATATACGTGTGTTTACGAGAAAGTGAAACAAAATGAGAAGTTACTTCTGAAGCTAAGTGTCCACCGCGTTCCACTCAAACATAGTCATCGCGGTCGTCCAAGCCTCGTCAATCATTTTGCTCTGCAGTCGCATGCCCCCAAATCACCAGCTCCGCTCACTCCATCCTTCATTTCTACTTTGCACCGTTTCTGCATCCTCTGTCTGTCTGCCTCTCTTTCTCTCTCTCTCTCTCCCTCTCTCTCCCCTCTCTCCCACTCTCTTTCTCTCTCTCTGGTCCTTTCAACTAACGCAGGCCTTGTTCGTCTATTCACACCTTCCTCTCCTCGGCTGTCCCAGCAATCCGCCCCCTCCCCCCGCCGCGCCGCCCCAATGCGCAGACGACGCGAGCGTTCTCGCCGCCTTTGCCGCCGTTTCCTCCCTCGCTCCACCCCCGCCCCCTCGCTCGCCTCCGCGCGGCCACTCCGCTCTCGTCGCCTCCGTCGCCGCTGCTCGCGCTTCCGCCACCTCCTCCTCCGCCCCCGCCCCCGCCGCCGCCGGGCGCTGCGACGAGCGAGCGGCTCGCGTGCCGGCCGCCCCGCGCCCCGCATGCGAACTCGGAATCCATTGGCCGGCGAGGGGAGCGACGCGAAGCCGGCAGCGGCCGCTGAATAGAGCGCGCCACCGCCGCCAGCGCTGCTTCCCCTCGTCCCTTAATTGTTTCGTAGGTCATCACGCGCGGAAAGCGCTGCCGCCCCCGACGCCACCCCCGCCCCCGCCCCCGCCCAGCGACGGATGCGAGCGCGGCAGACGCCTGGGCGGAGGGGGCGCCGAGAAAGACGGCGCGCGAGGCGGAGAGGGCGAAGAGCAGACACCCAATCGATTTAGCAGTTGGTTGTTTGATTAGTGAATCCGGGCGCGTCAACTGCTTTGGTCATGAGTCCCGTAAGTATGTTTCATGTTTTTTCTTCTCGGGAGATGGCGGTGATCTTCCCCCGCTGGATGGCGAGATCCGGCGCCGGCCTACCGTCGACTAGCGGGGATTCCCCCTAACCAGGACTCTCCCACCAGCGGGGCACCGCCCCAGCCGGTACAAGCTCTTAACTCCCGACCGGTCTCCTGGAATATGTGGTAGTGTAGTGCATATTAGTGTAAGTGTGTGTGTAAGGGGAGAGGATAGGACAAGGAAGAGGAAGGAAACATCGCGCGCGGTCCATGGCCCGTTTGTTAGGGTACTGCTCGGCATTCGCCTGGTGTTGGTGGGAGAAACGACGGAAAACTACCGATCAGGGCAGGCGGCCTCTAGAATTCTCCTCCAGACAGCGACTGAATTTGCGACCTTGCTGAAAAGCTAGATTCGAACTCTTGCCGTCGCCCAATCGAAGCACAAGCGATTGCGCGCCGAGCTTCATGCGGGGAGATCGCGACGCACTGAAAGACGCACACGAGCTTTACATGACGAATCAAAGAAAGGGCAAAAGGATTACGGAGCGTGGGAGAAGGACGCAATATTTCGAGGCGGGGGTGGCGCGGGGGGGGGGGACAGGCCGCTTCGGCGCGGCGCGGCGGCGTCGCGTGCCTGTCCGCCGGTCACGCCACGCGACCGCGCGCCGCTCCGCTCCGCTCCACGCCGCTCCGCGCCGCCTCGCCTCGCCTCGCCTCACCGCGCGGCTAATCTTTATACAGGCCGTCTTTATCTGCCATCGGTCCCCCGGCGTCGCCTGCTTTATTGTGCCTTTATGCCTTTCCCCCCACTCGACCCCGCGCCCCCGCCCCCGCCGCTTGTCTTCCTGCGGCGGGCGCTCGGGCTGGCCCTCCCTCCGCGCGCCGCGCCGCGCCTTTTTTCGGACGCCTTCCGTCGTTCTTTTGTCTTCGGTTTATAGCAATATTTTCGCGGCGAGTGGAGTCTCCGCCCAGACGCCCCTGAAGTACTGGTGCATTTTCGAATCACGGGCGCGGTGCTGACTGAATGAGTAAGCAGCCCCAGCTACGTTACTTCGTGTGTCATAATAATAGTAATAATAATAACAATAATTATTATTATAACAATAATAACAACAACAATAACAAGTCAGCTCCGTGGTGTGGAGCAGCTGTCATCTGTACCAAGGGGTCCTGCGTAGGCATGGTCGTATGTGTGATTGTCCATTCACTCCGAATCATCTTCCTATCACCTCATCATTCACAATTCAAGGCGTAGCAACCTTGTCGTACCGAGGAATACAGCTAAAAAGCCTATCCTAAAAGTTACCCATGTTAATCGTGTAGCGTGGTCAGAATGCCCGATACGATAATAATAATAATAATAATAATAATAATAATAATAATAATAATAATAATAATAATAATAATAATAATAATAAACTAATACCCGATAACCTCACCACATTTCGTTTCTTCACAAAAAATTATACCCATTGTAAGGATATTTATTCTTGTTTGCTGGGCGAAAAGAAGACATGTTTTCGATCGCCTTTGTTGTTCAGACTTTTAATAAATGCTCTTCCTCTGACATTCGTGATATTCAATAGATCTTTTTTTATATTTTCAACAATGAAAATTTGCATATCCTCTTATTTCCTTTCTGATTATTTCAACATTTTCTGTCTAATACAAAACGATATTTAGTTCATTACGCTATATTGATTTGGGAATAAATTATTAACATTAGCACGTGAAAAAATGTGGAGCCTTGCTACATCGGTCTGAATAATTATATTCCATCACGTTTTGAAATATTTAATGATAATTAACGAATCATATTTGACAGAAAAAATACTATTACCGCATTAGAGAGAAGGGAAACGTGTTACTTCTCTTTATCATTTCTAGTCAACTTGCTTGTTCAGAAAATCCATGCGATTTGCAATGATATAAATCGATAGATACGGCGCAGTGCATTTTCCGCTCTCACCCCTACCTTGCGTCTACTCCGCTGTGCTATGAGCGTAATTACATGTCCCTAATCTCTAATACAATATGATATTGCTTCTTTCACGTTTGCTTGGTTGTGAAACAGCACTTAAATGTTTTCGAAAATGCTGTCTGTGATGTTAACATATTAGATTACCTGTCTTATTCAAAGGCACTTGTCTGTTATTCCTATTTAGTAAGCTTTATCACTCTCTTCATTTTTCTCATAAAACGCACCCTTACCGGTTAGCTCTCATCAACATGTCAAGTCCATGACGCAAGTAAACCATATTTCACGTAGAATAAAGGAGGGGATTGTCCAATGACGAAGCGTTCTTTCTTCGTGAATCATCTTCGTATCATTAAACTATACAAAGGTCAATTAATATAAAAAATGTAGTGCCTACACTGTTGCCTACACTGAGAGTTGCCTACACAGAAACACTTTTGGAGAAAAAAAATTTTCCACGTAGTACCAATAAATTTTAACATAATTTAACACAAGAACAATATATGTTGGTCTTTATCACTCCTTGAACGAAATTTTCAGACCTATATGAATCTTAGCAACTTTATTAAAATAAAAGAACACGCCTCTTCAAAAGTGCAATTTAGGAAACTGGTTTCCTAATTTGAACTTCATAAGTCCTAAATTGAACCAGGTAAATTAACTCAATGGACTCAATAATTCATCTAGAAAGTACAATGTTTTAAGATAAAGTATATTTAATTGACATAAAATAATATGAAAAAATACTCGAAACGATACAACTCAATTACAGTCTGCACAAAAATACTCGCAATCTGTGTGTTTTCTTCTAGAGTTCCCCTCTCTTATTTGATCTTTTACTTTTCCAATTTGGAAGGGGAAAAGATATTTGAGTCGCAGAAGGAAGAGGTCTAATACACACTCTGCACCACTGTATACCCTACATTCCTCCACTCTAGTCCTATTACTCTGTTTACCAATGATGTAATCAATTAAGGAGTATAATTTCCTCGGCGGTTCAGACTAGGTGTATTTATGGAAAGTTTTGTGCCGAAAAAAACATTCCGTATTTTTAATTTGTATTGCTCGCACGTATCTATCAGTCTTTCTCCCATTCCCGTTCTTTGCATCTTCTCCAAAGTTTCCTATTACATTTCTTACATATTGCTTTCCGACTTTTCCACTAAAGTAACCCATTAAATATATTTCCTTCCTAATTCCAATTTTATCCACAAGGTTCGTCATCTTTCTAAAAAATTGTATTTTTTCGGTACTAGTTGCTCTGTCCGTGTGCGCTTAGGCGGCAAATATGACCATATCATACCCCTTTAGACGTAGGTCGACTCGAAGTAGATTTTCATTAAAACCATCACATTTTTATGTGATGATTTAAAGATTTTCTTTTGGCAATGGAAACCGCTCTCTTTGCTCCCATCTCTTTATTGACTCCATTGTATATGTGAACGTAATTTTGAATCTCTTCCAAACCCTTCTCTTTCTTTTTAGTTTCATATAAGCAGCAACATCTAAATTTGATCTAATTCTTTAAATACTTCGGATTCTTTTATTGCTATGTCTAGCACATTTACCCAAGATTCTATGTTGACATTCATGAAGAATGGCAGATCCAGTTTTTTCGAAAAATAATTATCTTCAAGAGTATTGAGTTTAAATGTTCCTTTCGGGCGCGAAATTCAAATCGACTACCGCATCACAGCAGACACCCGGTATGGTGTCTGCCGAAAGCGCTTGGCATAGCGACCTTTCTTTGCGTTTTGGATAAATCTCTCTAATGAGACAAACATCGCTTGCCGTTCACTCGAGTTCCATAATAGAATCAAGTTTTATGGGTACTATTCATTTAATCTATTAAATGTACTAAAATTCATTTTTTGTGTATGTTAAAAGCATTATCTGCAGCGACGTATCAGTAAATGCTGAACTTGAAGCCTATGTAAATTAACAAAATTCTCGGAATGTTCAAATTCTTTTTTCTTCGGTGACTTGTACTTAAGTCTTAACTAATGTCTTGTGCTTTAGAAATACGATAAAAGATAGTCCCCTGTCGTTTCTTTCCTTAATATCATGATACAAGCAAATAATTATGCAGCTAAAATGTTCGTTTATAAAAATATTGACTTCATTAGTTATTTCTGGACGCGCAGTTTGAACTAATGCTTTCGCCAGTTTCATTTTGTGTATCCGCAGGCCGACAATTGCATTGATGAATATTTTGAGAACACATTTGGGTATACGGTCAAGCAATCCTACACGGTGTCCATGATTAACGGTGAGAAAATGGCATAGGCCCCACTGACGACTATCAAAATAGTTTACTAATAATAAGTAGTAAAATAATAGGGTAAAAACTTACGTTTCATACACATTTAAGTGTTACTTAGTCGGATCGTGGTTGTATTGGGGGTTAGACAGAATTTGAACCTGTCACCCCCGCACTCTGATCAATTGAAAAAGACTACGAATTTAATGTACGTAGATGCTTTCATACTTTATATATAATTTTATAATACATACAACCTACTTTATTATACCTACACCGCAAGATAAACATCCAGACCAACAAATTTTCCCAACCCGCCTCCAATTTCGTCCAGAAAGGTTTTCACGAATTATCTCAAGGCATCGGGAGAGTGGCATGCCTAAGTAACAGGAAAACGAGGGGCGGGATACACATTCGTCGGCCAGAACTCTCCGCGGGGTACAGGAGGTCTTCCACAGAGTAACTGTTTAGCGTGTTTTGCAAATACAGGCCCTATCAAAATAAATTCCTAGCGGAAACAGAAAGTTCGTTAAATCAGCTCTCAGGGTTATTCCTAAGAAATAACGGAATTTTCTAGGTTGGTTTAAAGAAGCTCATTAAATACCAGGGCTCCCAAAATATTTTTATTTGAGTTAATCTTCCTGGGGCTAGCCTTCATTGAAAGCAATTACATCTGAGGGGAGGAAACCTACTTGTTAATTTCATGTAGCATCATTTGTCGGGTTATTTGAGCAGGCTATCGTTAGCTAGAGCTGCCTAAATCAAAACTCGCGGAAGCATATGCAAGTCAGTGCAAGCATAGAAATAATCAATTAACTCAATATTACGTTCATGGCCTGCAACTCTGACACAAATCGAAAAATACTCATTTTAAGACATGACACTTATTTCAAAATACTTTATAATTGTTATTATTAACAGAACTCCTATGACATTCGACGTTCAGCTCTCATACTGTGAGGTTCGCAGTGTGGTATTGCGTGCTTTTGTATCGCGAGTGAAGTTTTGTGACCTGAGTATTTGTTACGAAGAACTCCAACAGGTACGTGAGTACAATTATTGTATTAACTAACAACCAGCCACATTTCGGCTGACCTGCTATCACAATGAATCCTACCAATGTAAACACAAACATAACCCAACTTACACAAGAACGATCTACAGTACCACAAGAAAAGAAGTTTTACGTACGTGCAACTGTTAGCGATGTATTCCCATCAAAAGAAGAAGCAGTGATCTTTGAAACCCATTAAGGTATTACCATTATTGACAACGTTAATAAACTAGCCACCTTAGTGAATTCTAACGAGATTAGATTCGTGTCACGTATCTCAAACAAGAGAATATGTGTTTTCCTCAGTAGCAAAATAATAGCAGAAAATCTTACAAAGAAATATCAAACGTTAAATATCAACAATAACGAATCATCAGGCCATTAGTTAACAAATTTAAGAGAGTGATCATATCTACTGTAAGCCCTATAATTCCTCATGATATAATCCAAAAAGAATTTTCAAACAGAAATATCCTAGTCAGTTCAAACATATCATTTATTCGAGCAGGAATCTCTGAACCTGATCTTGCACTCATAATTAGTTTAAGAAGACAAGCATTTATTGCACCTGAAGATATAAAAAAACTTCCAGAATCTACCAAAGTTCTTTATGATAGAACAGTTGTTGTTTTTTTTTAATTTGGTGCGTCTACATATTGACGTAACGCGTCAAGCCCCTTAAGGGGCGTTGAGCGCTTTGCGCTGGGGAGTTATCCTGCATTAACCTAATGTCACGTCACGTCGCAGTCAGTTATCAAGAGGACCGCCAGGTAGCATCTCCGCGTACGCGTCGCCTGCTACGCGCTCCTGCGTCACTACCCAGCGGCAAGAAATAGGAAGGAATAAGGATAGAGGCAGGGTTTAGGACACTTCTCACTTGTTGGACTAGCCCTTGTGAAGCAACCAATCTCGTTTTGTTGGAACAAATTTTTACATGAGATTCGGCGGGAATCGAACCCGGACCACAGTGGTGAAAGGCTAGCGACTTCGCTATATGCCAAGAGCGAGTTTTTGTGAGCTTTCGATTATTTTGTAGGTCTAGGAGGTCCTTTGCTTTATTTTTCGTAGCTTTTTCTTCTCTTTCTTTTTTCTTTCCTTACCCAAAATCAAGTGTGATTTGTGAGCACTACTGGATAATACGACGGTCTTTTGTGTCCCTTTTGTATTTCTCTTAATGTTTTATTTGTTATTGATTCCTAATTTGAACCGGTTCAATTTTGGCAACTTGGATGAGGTTCAATATTGGCCACTGCGTATCATGGAAACAAATGAAACATAACCCAACCAAAAAACCTGCCCTAATAATTTATTACATTCTCACCTGTAGCGTATAGCTCCATAAGCTTTGCCAAAATTCCTAGTTTTCAATTAGATACATGTTCATACATTTTGTTTCACTTATAATTTAACATAGCTCAAAGCCCTTTTAATTATAACAATCTGAAATCAATCCTCATTGGCTCACCCAGACAAACCGCGCGAATCTTGTCTTCCTCACCTCATCTCTAACGAATTTACTCAGTACTCACTCACGAGCCTGCACGCGAGTCGAACATGTGCCGCCGCTCCTCCTTGCTGAGTTACAAATCACGCCAATTACCGCAGTAATGTGTAAAGTGCGCGTGTAAGTCATAATTTTAGCTTGCACATAGAGCTAGTTCTTTGTAAATTTACTGTAAAATTGACTGTGTCAATGGCATTCTTACGTGCGCTACATCGTGACGTGGTCATCACCTGAACTCATAAACAGTGTGTGCTAATTTATTGCAATTGACAATGAAAATGCGTGTGAAAGGCATCCGTTCATCCTATAGTCAGTGTAGCATGCATTCACAATAAATTATTGTTAATTGATCGGAGACTGTGCTACAATTTCTCCTTTTAAGTTACGCAATGTCGCACGACTGTCTTTCAACTTCATAAACAGTGATTATCTGTGCCAAAACCTTTTTAATGTGATATCACGTGGCGATTCCAAACCAGTGTGAGCTTGGCTTTGGTTGGTTGGTTGGTGATTCCGGGCGCGTCAACAGCTTAGGTCATTAGTCCCGTAAGTACAGTGCATGTTTTTTCTTCGGGATATGGCTGTGATCTTCCCCTGCTGGATGACGAGATCCGGCGCCGACCTACCTTCGGCTAGCGGGGTTTCCCCCTAACCAGGCCTCTCCCACCAGCGGGCCACTGCCCCAGCCGGGACAAGCTCTAAGTTCCCGACCAGTCACCCGGAATTTGTGGTAGTATAGTGCATGTTAGTGTAAGTGTGTGTGTAAGGGAAGAGGATAGGACAAGGAAGAGAAAGGAAAGATCGCGCGCGGTCCGTGGTCCGTTGGTTAGGGTTCTGCTCCGGCATTCGTCTGGTGTTGATCGGAGAAACCACGGAAAACTACCGATCAGGGCAGCCGGCCGCTAGAATTCTCCTCCAGACAGCGACTGAATTCAACCTAGCTGAAAAGCTAGTGTCGAAAATCCTGCCATCGTGGGGAGTGTAACCTAGAACCTCTCGGTCAGAGGCGCTGTTGATGCTCTGAGCTACCGCTCCCGGTGTGAACGTGGCGTACTTATCCTGATCACCGTAGTAACATAAACTGATTAGGGCATCATTCATGTGGAGCATCGTAATAATTAACGTGTCGCTTGTCGTGCAGCTCATTTGGAACAATTACGTGTTAGTTCCCAGCTTGACAGTGATGCTGCTCGGCGCCACCGCGCCTCGTGCGGGCTACGATGTCGGGCGCAACGGCGAGGCTTCAGGATCATGGAATGCGTGACCTCGTCCCCGCTGTCGGCAAGGGACAATCTGATGCGCGAGTGTGTTTGTCACGCAGCTGAGCGCATGCTCACTATGCCATCAATAATGTTCTTTCACTTTCAACTTTCCCTTGCAATGTATCTTCAGTGCATACTGCTCAAAATTCCTTTTGGCAATGTCGTATTAATTATCATTTATTTTGAGATGACTTCAATCCTAATAGAAATACAATGGTTTTTTCTCAAGATATTTAAATAATTATTCGCAAGAGTGTTCATTCTTAGTCAACTAATCACTATGGGAAAATGTATCCAGTACAATTATATGTTTCTTAATTCAAGTAGTGTTTTCTGAATTATACTTTATGATAGTAATTTCCCTAGAGTATTATGTGTTCCTATTTCAGAAACGTACAGCATGTATGTTTGCTCCCGAACATATCGGTCCTTCGAAAAGCTATCGTGGTAAGTGGTAGAACTAGCAGCTATTTTACGGTACCCCAAATAGTCCACTGTTCTCACTTGCTAGTATCTCCTCCATATATTTCAAAATATATCTTTAAGAAACAGATTTTAATAAGGGAAAAATATCTATCTTCTTTCTTGTAGTTGTATGAAGATGTCAAAAAATTGTAAATTTTTGCAATTTTCAAAAAATCACAGCTAACGAAAATTAGCCCTGTGCCATTCACTTAAACGATCTTCACACTATCCAACAACAAAATTTAATCAAAAACAATGAAGCCATTTTTTTTAATTTTTGAAAATGTCCGAGCTTCTTCATGTAAAGGACCGCCCAAAATTAAAATTTGGTTTCAAATTCAACGGGCGGCGACATCAGTCAGATCGATTGATGGATGTCAATTTTGAAGAAAATCGGCTGAATGGTTAAGACGCTAATATTGTTCACAGACGGACGGACAGACGTTTTACCTTCATTCGATTTTTCGGTATCAATGACTCACAAAACATATATTCTGGCTACACCACGTGTTCGAGTTTTTTCTAAATTTAGCCACTGGAATTTAGCCACTTTTTTGTTAGCAGGGTCCTGTAATAAAATTTTTCTGCCGAAAATTCGCGCAGTATTACATCACTTTCTCTCTATTGCGTAAGCGGTATCGAGAAAATAATGATCAAGAAATGTATTCTTTATGAATAATTGCCAGTGTAAAACCTCCAGGCTTAGTGTTACATCGCAGTTGTCCGTGTGACGAATGGGCAGCGTCCCTAGAATTTGTTCAACCTTGTCCAAAGCTCGAACCCGTTCGACTGTGCTCCACTTCGAAGTTACCACGCAGAAGGTAAAAGTTCTGCTCTTTCAAAAAAAAAAAAAAAAAAAAAAAAAAAAAAGTTTTCTACTACAAAAGAAGTTAACCTTCACCGCATTGGGGAAGGTACATTGCGTTCTCTTTAAAGATATTAGCATTAGATTATGACATGTATTTAACATTATTTTTCTACACGGCAAAAACAAACTAGTTAACGCGAAGATTCAATCTCAACGAAATTCAACCACATTTAAAGATAATTATCTTTCGGATCCAAACGCAGTAACTTTACTCGGCTACGCGAACTGGTAATCGTAGAGTAGACAAAAACCGTCCACGAAAAAGTTGAAGATAACAGAAACCACGATCCATCGGGCGCTATGTCTAAGTACCTTGACGTCGTGTTAAATCATACGGCAGTCCACTCACGTGAGGCCCCTTCGCGTGACACCCGCTCCCCTCCTCCTGCTCAAACGACCCCGCTGCGCCCTCGATCAGCGGCCTGCAAAGAAGCGGTTCTCCTCACCGCGACCATCCACCCCTGCGACTGAAAGACATTGCGTGGTCGCCTCGACTTCCAAATTGTTCATTTTGGATAGGAACCCTTTAAAGTGAGCCAACAGAAAAACAGGACACTGGTATCCGTGAACGTGAAAATAAATATGTTCACACACGATCTTTTTTGCTAACGATGGATATCGAATGCCAATTCACTGCTCTCAAAATAGCTAATTGCAAAATCTCAATTTGCAATATTTTACTTTCTTGTATACGTACGTATATGCGGAGTAATATACGTAGCATAGAAACAGTTTTGTAATGCTGTGGAAAATCTTCGAGATTTCAACGAAAATACAGGTTTTGGGTTCCCTGATACCGAAAAAGTGTTTTTATTTCAAAACGTCCGTCCGTCTGTCCGTCTGTCTGTCTGTCCGACTGTCCGTCTGTCCATCTTTCTATCTGCCCGTCTATCTGTCCGTCTGTCTGCCCGTCTGTCAGCCCTTCTGTCTGCCCATCTGCCTGCCCATCTGTCTGCCTATTGGTCTATCTATTCGTCTGTCAGTCCGTCTTCCCGTCTGTCAGTCCGTCTGTCTGTCACCCTTCCGTCTGTCCATACGTCTGTCATCTGTGAACATCACTAGTGCCTAAATTATTCATAGGATTTTTTCGAGTCAAATACACCTCGATCGGTCTGTCCCCCTCAAAGCTCTGGGATTTAATAAAATTCTTTAATTTTGTACATTGCGTTCATTGCGTACATTGCGTGCAAAAATTCAATTAGATGAAAGACTTTCTCGCAAGTATTGTTCTGTTCTATGTCCTAGTTTGGATATAGTTGCCAAGTACCCTATTGTTAAAACGTTCTCCCTCAAATTTGGGCAAGACACTTTCTTGCAGAAATTTGATTTACTAGTCAAGAAATAATTCCGACTGATATTTCACAATCGCAGGAGCAGAATTCTTGTATGCAGGGAAAATGCCCTTAATAAATCATCAACACCCTCACATGTTCGATTTAATTCAAACCACTCTTTAAACACTCCTATTACTAATAATAACAAGTGTGAAAATTTTAGCGAAAGCGAACGAGTAATTTTTTCTGCGTGCGATATTTATACGCATATTGCCTCTTATTTATATGCTTCAAATGATGACTTACAAACGTTTCTCTATAACTCAAATGTTTTCTGTGAAAATGGGTTCAAAATTCCGCATTTTCAGAAACATACAAACGCTATTTTCTCAAATCGGGTACCACATTTTTTCTTTACATATTTTTAACATAAAGTGCTAAATAAATTAAACTACATGACACCACTGCCACTTTGTATCCTTTTCTTTTAACAAAAATTACTCAAACCTAATTTTTTGGAAATATTTCTCATGCCGTTAATGCTTACATTACCAGAGATTTGTATACAGTTTTGTATTTGTGAGTATAATTACATCAAATAATTTCTTATGAAGTTTCTCGAAAACTCAAACGTTTTGGGTTTTACTCAAAAAACATTTACTCAAAACCCGGCACTAAATAAGTCAACCAAAGAGTCTATATGAGACGAGGTTTTACTCTTCTGTACTGTTGTTAAAGTTACGTTTCATTTCTATAATTAGAGGACCAAAATATTGAACAAATGTGGAAAAAATCTAGTTAGGGCTGAGATAGATGGCAGCTGGGAAGAGGGGGGGGGGCAAACAAAAAACTTACCCCAGACCAAAGAAATTATAAAAGTAACTTGTACGAGAAAGCCTATCTCAATCTGTTGCACCACTATTTTACAATATGATTCAGCATTTCGTTATTATTCCCAAAACCTGAAATTTTATCTAGCCCTAAAAAATAATTAGGACTAAAATAATGAAACTGCAACTGTCCCGTAAAAATATAATCAATCGTGATCGCTACTTTTGGACAATGTCCATATGGACATTGTCCAAATGTCCATATGGACATTTTTCAACGATACTAATCATCTTAGCCTGCCTACTTATAATTCAATTTTGCGTCACCTCACTTCCGATAAATTGATAAATTGATAAACAGAGAAATCATTGTATGACTCAATGAATACTTTTTTTTATTTGCTCACTACATACACAAACATTTTTTTGATACAATAAAGAAACACAAAATGCGACTGTTGTACATTTCTACACATCAATGAGCTGAGATTTTAATAAAAGACCTGATCGATTGTAGTTTTTTCCTTTATCACTTTCACTTCCGAATGAAAGATTTTTTTCCATCCGCCAAGATCATTTCTTGAGCATTACGAAATTGCGGACTTCCAGAATTATTCTCATTGATGCAATAGTAAACTTGGAGGTGAAAAGCTAATTAAGCTAGCACCGGGGCTACGTCAAGAAAATGGGAAAACACTTGCTGAACATACATGCAACCCGCAACACAATTTTACATTATCGTTTACTAAGTGTTCAGGAAGTACTCGTACACTCATACGTAGTTACATTCATACAGAAAGTTATGAAAAGGTGCACAAATCGAAATCAATATTTTGGCGGAAATACATTATGAAATCTCTGCAATTAAAATAAGTTGTTGTTGTTGTTGTTGTTTTTATTTACTTCTGCTACAGTCCTCAGCAACCGGGTACGATTATCGATTGTAAATTTACATCTTTCTTTACATTTGAAATTATTCATGATTTTTTTGAGATATTTAGTTAACATGTGGAAATTCTTCTTGGGTGACTGTCAATTATAGTGAGTCAGAAATTGACATGGGAATTTTCGTTTTGGTCATTTACGATATGACTTTTGTTTAACAATTTTTTAATGCACGGAAGAAGTTTGAAATTTTTCGTCTTATTCCTATTAATACAAAATTGAAGATAGAACTTTTGCCTTGAAATAAATCTTTTTTCTCTATAATTAGTTCTTCAATTAAGATTATGTATATTTTTTTGAAAATATTATTTTTCGCGCAATGCATGCAATATGTGAAATATAACAAAAACAAAATTTTCTCGAAAAGGCTCTTATTTTTTCTTTAAAATTTTGGTAGGGATAGCGCTTAATGTACTCTTTAAGCTGCCATAAAGGTCATATTCTTCTATTCATTTTTTGTTGTTTTTTCAAAACTTACAAAAATGTTATTTTTTTAGTTGTTTCTCGCGTTATTACAATTTACATTAGCGGCGATTTCTTCACATTATTGTATATATTTGCTTCAAATAATGTCTTACAAATTTTCTTGAAAACTCAAAAGTTTTCTGTGAAAATGACCTTCAAAAGTTCGTGTGTTCATATATGTTTAAACACTATTTTCTCAAAATCAACTCCAAATTTTTTTCTTCAAACTTTTTATACGGATAGTGCTAAATACACTGTTTAAGATGACATAAAATTCATTTTGGTGCATTCTTTTGATTTTTAAAAAATTAAACGCAAATGAAATTTACGCAAATGTAATTTTTTGGAAGTTTCATTCACGTCGTTAATATGCGCATTTCCAGCGATTTGTAGACAGTATTTCATTTGTGAGAAGAAGCGCTCGAATAAAGTTTTTCGAAAAATCAAAAATTTTCTGTGAATAAAAGCCGCACATTTCACATTTACAGTAACGCTTTAATGGCATTTTCTTAAAAACGGCTCCACATTTTTTAACGAAAATTTCCATAAAGGATGAGATTTAACTCTTCCTTTGGTTCTACCATTAGAAAACTGAAAATCGAGAATTTTTTATGTAATTTCGGCGGCGATACATGGCAGCTGGCAAGGGTGTGGGGAAGACAGAAAAGCTAGCCGAGACCAAACATTAGAAAACTAACTAGTACAAGAAATTCTGGGCCATTCTGTAGCGCCACAGCAAAAAATGCAAACAAAATAGCACACCACAATAATGGAAAATGTTAGATGCAGTTTAATAATATTACGTAATTGTTACAAAAATAGAAGAAATTATATGCAGTTGAAGCACCACATTCAAGCAAACAATTAAAAATTATTTCAAAAATATCTAGGTCTGACTGAAGTTGCTCCCCCCCCCCCAACGAAATACTCTCTGAATACGCCCCTGGGTGGCGTCGGTTTACCCCGTCTCAAATACATAAAGCTGTGTAGTAGTTACATCACTAGGCGCCGTGATTAATTACATCATCGACAAAGTAATTGGTAGTTACACTGCAGGACGTCATTATGGTGAGACTTTTGTGAGGATGGTTTCACAAGAAAATGTGCTGAATTAGAGAGATATACTATATATCACAGTCGGACCTTCATATATCAAATCTTCGATCTAGTCCCGACGGTGGCAGGATTTTCGACACTAGCTACGTAGCTTGATCGAATTCAGTCGCTATCGGGAGAATTCTAGCGGCAGGCTGATCTGTCCGGTTGTTTTCCGTGGTTTCTCCGATCACCACCAGGCGAATTCCGGAGCAGTGCCCTAACAAACGGGCCACGGACCGCGCGCGATCTTTCCTTCCTCCTCCATGTTCTATCCTCACCCCTTACTTACACTCACTTATACTTACAAGCACAATAATTGACACATACCGGGAGCCCAGTCGCTAGCGTCGAGCTTGTCCCGGCTGGGGCGGTGCTAGTAGGAGATACCTGTTTATGGAAAACCCCGTACACCGTTGGGATACGGGATTTGGCGCCGGATCTCGCCATCCAGTAGGGGGGAGATAACTGCCACCTCGCGCGATAAAACATGCACCACACTTACGGGACTAATGATCTTGCCGCACCCGGAATCACTAATCAATCAGTCAATCACTCGGGATTGTACTTCTCCCCATACGTCACATACAGTTTTCACTGTTCTTGGACGTAATAATAAATAAAATTGAATGTTTGAATATTCGATATATAGAAACTTCAATATATAGAAATTTCAATATATAGAAATACACATTAAATAGAATTTACAAGTAGTACTTTTAAACAATTTTTGGAATAATATCACGGGTAAAATGCAAAATACTAGTAACACAATAAACAAAAATGTTTTAATTATACATGCCATATACTGATGAACAGCAACACGAAATTATTACACAAGTTCATTGAACTAAAATATTTATGAGATTTTTTCTTCGACATTCCGAACGCACTTCTTAAGGATGTAACAACAGACTGAATCTGGACAGAATTGACAAACGGCCGCCGTAAATCTGAACCGTCAGCCTCGGGGGCCCGCGATTTACCTTCTCATCGCTTTGGCATACGCGTTCGCACGGTTGACAAGTTCCCACGGAGACGGGTGCAGGGATGAGTAGATCCCAGGAGAGGGCAGCAAATTGGGGGTTGTGTAGGTAGTTTAATGCTTCATTATACACACGTTAATAAACGACAGGACGACGTAATTTTGCCAAAATAATACTAATACCCTCGTGCCAAATCAAACAAACGAGCAATATACCAGTTAGGTTTTTTAGAACCATCATTTTTGTACAGTTTTATTGTATTGAAAAGAATAAAATCAAAAAATTTATTCGATATACAGGAATAATTTTCCGCGACCGGGAGAGGTGGCTCACAGCATCAATTGATATCACTTCAGTGCAAATTTAGTCTGTATGCGCAATACGAAAATAGGTGGAGTAGCACATCTAAATGTTTGTACTAAAAAAGCCTATTTCATTTCATTTTTCCAAGATCCTGATGGAGGGCCTTTGACCGGGAGGTCCTAGGTTCGAGTTCCGACGATGGAAGGATTTTCTACACTAGCTTGTCAGCTAGGTCGAATTCAGTCGCTGTCTGGAGGAGAATTCTAGCGGCCCGCAGCTCTGATCGGTAGTTTCTACATAAGTTGTAGATGACAAAGATCGACAAGTGAACAGCGTTTTGGGACAAAGGCAGCAAATATAAAAAAAAGATTTTTCTGAAAAAAATTTTAAGCACTTCCAATAATGCTTACTACTAGGAATTCAGAGAAGTAATTGCTGATACGACAGTATTAAAATAAAAATTAATTTATATTCATTAATATAAATTAAATATCAATTGATGACATTCTACAACTAAATAATTAAAGTCATTACAGAAATCTTGATGTAAATGTGAAAAATTGTTCTAATATAACTTAATCACCACTTAAATGGTTTTTGAAACTATAACTCAATGAACATACTCTTCATTTCCAGTCACTGTTTCTCCAATCACCTTGTGCAGAACTGTCCTTCATTAGTTAATTATTTTATCATAATCACCTGTTGCATAACCACTTCCATGTCTTTAGGCAAACTTTCTGCTCACAAAGTCTGAATATTGTCTCTTACATCAATTCCTCAAGAAAACCTAGAACTGGATTCCATTCACTCTAAAGTAAAGTTGCCATCTGCTCATTCAAGTTACCTATCTATCCAAGAAACTTTGGATAATGATTCTCGTTATTGATATCCTCATTTTAACAGATTATCATCAATAGTAATAAATAGAGCAATAGTAATAAATCATTGCTATTGTTCAACTTACACAAACTAACATCTAAAGATCACTACATTTGCTTCAGCTCAAATTCATTTGTAGACTCAGGCATGTGCTCAGGGGGCCTAAGGGGCCATGCCTGCCTGAAAATTTTGAAAATATTCCCATAGTCTTATATAATGAAACATTTTATTTCCTAAAATATGTTCAATTGCTGATTTTTTTGTTTTTTAATCTGACAATTTGGGAAAAGGTTATTAAAACATTTGGGGAAGAGACTCTCTAAGCCTGAAGGCAACCCATTTAATGTTTTTTTTAATTAATTGTATATATTAATTGAATCATTTAACTTATAATTTCATTCTCCTCTCTAATTTCATGTTTTATTTGTTTACTTATGAAGTATATCATATGTAGGAGGGGGGAGCACAAATATGGTTGGTCCTCCTCTCTTGTTTTAGACTTGCTTGCTTACGGCTGTAGAGAAACAGTTGATGTTCCCTGTCTGTTGCTAAAGTAGTAATTGTATCCTCCATTACCAGTGAAATATTTACAAATACAAAATTTATCTGACAAATTTCATAAAATTCTCTTGTATGCTTACAACTACTTTAGTACCAACATGTCTGTAAACTGAAACAGAAGGCTTCATAACCATCCAATGAAAGCATTTTATTCAAATACTACAGGAAGAGGAAAATATTTTCTTGTGTGCATAACAAAAGATGAACATTCTTCCATATTTTAAAACATAACTGTGATAAATTGAATGTGACTGTCTTGTATGGATTTTTTCCTTCTTTTTTTCCTTTTCTGTTTTTAACATGAAAAGCTCTGGTAAAGAATGAAAAAGGATAAAATTTTACTCCAAAGGCATTTCACTACAAAATTTAGCATAATATAAACCAAGAACATAAACTCTATATTCACTATTTTTTAAATAAATTAGAATATTAATTTAAAAAATATTTACATTACTAGACTAAAAACATTGTATTCAAGAATTATTAAATCTCTTTTAAGATCCACAATGAATTTTTTATGTAATGCATTTAATTTAAAGGGAATGGCTCTAATGTTCTACAATTAAGAGTTCTACAAACTCTTCATTTCACACCACTTTATTAAACTGCCCTTGTTCTAAAAATATTAAGAAAAGTTAATCATTTTAACTAATATATTTGAAAATTAAAATAAATTAACCTGAATAATATTTTAATATTTTCAAAAGTTCTCCAATTAACTTTAAATTGAACTTATTATGAAGAAGAGAAAAATTGGATAAATAGTAATAAATTTTATTTTATGAAACATAAACTGACTTATCTGGCCGACCTGGATGGCTGAGGTGACTGGAGTGTGTGCCAACTCAGTGCCTCAGTCTGAAGGGTCATGGGTTCGAAGCTCATCGTGGCCATGGTTGTGTGTCCCTTGTCTTTCATGTGTGTATGTTGTCACAGAAGGTCTTGTGAGTCTTTTGAGCACAGTCCGAGGAGACTGCATATGTGTCTAGTGTAAAAGGTCAATGTGTGATTCCATGAGGGGCATAGTACATACCCCGCATGGGTAGGTAAAATCGGCAGCCCTTGAAGCTGGAAAAAGTCACAGGAAGAAAGAAAAAAATAAAATAAATAAAAAATTATCACCAGTTTCCTTAGGGAGAAGTTTTATTTTCATTTGTCACACTGAAATTCATTGAAGAAGATTATCTCCACAATACATTGGAGAACTTCATTCTTTCACCAATTAAATAGTTTTTCTTCCCTTTTTAAATTTGACAGTGAATGTTGAATGAAATTTGAAGTGATATTGAGTGGTGAATATTTCCAAAAGTTGAAAGTGATGAGACCGCTTTTATCAATTATTATTTACAACATTTTGAAATTTTAAAGTATCTTAATTATTTTATTGATACATCTTTTAATGCAGTTATTATGTAACCTGCACAAGTGAAAATAAGTACCTTATTACATAAGAAAATTTACAACTTTAAAGCTTTCAATGTCCTTGCAAGAAATAAAAGTAATACCTTCTTTCCCAATATTGCTCACATTTCCATCCAAATCCCTTTCAAACTGGTGTAGCAACTTTAACAACTGAATAATAATTTGTAATTTATATAATGTATATATAATGTTTATTTAATAGTACTAATACAATACTACTATGCAACACTAATACAACAATAAAAGAAGGAATCATAAAATATTTAAAACTAAATAAATATTTTAATAGAAGACTAGACAAAGATTATGAATATTTTTATTTATTTATTTAATGTTAAAAGGTTAAAAAACTGTGTGTGACGTATTGGAGAGAAGTAAAATTTATGCAATCTTCATGAGTTCTGGAATCACAAACTCTGCTCTTCTACTATACCAATTTATATCATGAATTAAGGTAGATATTCCATATCAATAGCATAAACTAACAACTAACTTTTAAAATTAAACCTTCATGATCACAAATATTGATGGGATAGAAAAATGTATTAATCAGTTTTAGTGATTTGAAACATCTTTTTTCTTTTTGTGGCAGTACAAATACTTGAATAAAATGTCTTGTGATGAAACAAAAAGATACAGTTTAAATAATTTCATCAATAAATGGCAATTAAATGTGGAAATATATTTTCAAGATTGTACACTGCAAAAAGAAGAAGCCTTAGATTAGGAATATGTTGGGAGCAAGCACCATCTAAAGCCAATTCCTACAAAAATCCATGAACAATGAACTCATTGCTTTTGACACTATGAAAATTTTACAATATAATTTTCTATTTCACTGATCCAGTGATAAATCTTCTTTGTATAACGTATTGTATTCTTCTCATGTCACATTGACAAATATCATGTTTTTTCTCAAAACTTTCTCAAGGTATGTTTTACAGATTCTCAGGTCTAGCAGGACTTTTGGAGGGTTGAGATGAGCTCTGAAGCTTCATGAATGATTTAGGGTTTCCATATGACTTTCTGGAAATTTCTTATACCAATACAAGCAACAAAAGCACAATAAGGTTGCCACCCATCCAATTTTTGCAGGCATCATCCTTTCTTTATTATAGATGTCCTGTACCACTATTTTACAATGGCAGCACATCCTATTGTTTATACCTTTCTGCTGGTATCAAGAGTATGCTTTTACACGTTTTATTATTGCAATCTTAATTGTGTATCAAATAATAGATAATATTTGTATTTTCTATATGAGATGTTAATATTGTCTATCAGAGGAGTCTTGATTATTTAAATAAGTGGTTCAATTTTGAGAAATTCCTTTTAAAAATTTTGTCGTGAATTCGAAACCTAAAAGATATTTTAAATTATCACTGTACGGAAGTAAACAGTACAATGAATTCATAGTTTTAAGAAATGTTATTGAAACTCATAAAAAATAGGTTGACCCACTTATCAGAAAAATTGGTCCATTTCTTTAGGAAACATTGAGCCTCTAGCTCATTAAAAATATTTATCAGATAATCATAATGATTTGTATTGTTCATACCAGATAATCATAATCATTTGTATTGTTCATACCAGATAGTAAATAGTGGAGAGTGGATAAACTTGTACACTGATGAAACAAACTTCAGCTGAAATCCATGGAAAGTTAACTTCCTATGAAAATAAACAATGAAATAAGTGGATCAGAATATTACCTCAGAAAAATTGAAACCTTTCAGAATGAGCAAGAAACATTAAAAAATCTAGTTTAATACTACTGATAATGTCTCTTCTTAAACCATTATTTATAATGTTATGGCAATGTAATGTGGCAATGCCATTTCTACAGTTTGACACTTACTTCCTTTTGCTAGCAATGAAGCAATATCTCATAACAACCAAAATTGTTGATAATATCTTTTTTGCAAAACATCATATATAATTAATATTATTAACTTAAATATTTTTAGTTAAATGTGTTTTGAACATTCTATTTTAGTTTCTTATTAAATGAATAAAAATTGAATGTTTTAATATGTCATTCGGAGACTAAAATGTCTTACATATTGATTTCTTCAATGTGAGAACCCTAAAGCACCAAAAGTCTAAACTTTCACTAATACTTTTTTTTTTCCATAAATACTCCTGATAATTATTACAGTTTGGAGCATGATTTTATTTTATTTTCAAAATAATAGTGCATTTTGAAGAATTACTTAAATTAATTTTATTATTTTGGAAATATATTCTGAAAATAAGTATATATAAGTGTATATAACTTATACTCAAATATAAGTTAACAGGTAATCTAATCTCCAAGTTTGAGAACCATTGAAATGGTTTTATGCCAAAATAAATTATCATGAGAGATTGTAATAAACAAAATGATTCCATATATAATAGGGTCAAAGAAAAGTAACAATCTCAAAAGTCATGATCATGCAGGAGATTTTTTTTCTGATTGGATCTGTTTGTGTCACATTCAAAGATTATCATAAGTATATAACTTAATAGATAGGCTGACTTGTGAACTATCTTAATATTCTTTTTCTATTAACACAAACTACTATTTTCTTAATGTATTTTTTTTTAATAGACAATGGAAAATTTCTGAGACATGACATTTTTTGTGTCCACAATCAATATCTTGTCTGTCAAGTAAAGCAATTAACTGCATTAATTAATGAAGTAAACTGAAAAAGAAGTTATTATTCTTTATTTCATAAAATATATGGTATAAAATTTATAAAATATATGGCCAATTGTCATGACAATTCTTGCTGTTTACACTTATACAAATGAAAAATTTCTTGGTAAAAGAAACTCATGTTTTTTTTCAGTTACGTAAAGAATGTGATAACAGTATTGCACTACAATTGGTGTTTTAATTTCAAATTATTTTGCGTATTCAAAGTGAAATTCAAAAGAGAGAAAACTTTTAATTTGTTTCTTGTACATCAATTTAAAATTTATTTTATTAGTATTGAAGTTTTCACAGCTTTTTTTTTCTTCTATTACACAACCTTCTCTTATAATCCTTTATTAAAAACATCTAAAAATACAACATGAGTAAGTGAATATATATAACCTAATTTTATCAGTTAAAATGAAAATATTTTTTCTCAGAAGATACGTAATATAAAATATATATTCTCGCCAATAAATACAAGAAAATGTTTAATAAGACATCAGCTTTTAGAAATATCAAAAAGTATAATTAAAGATGTCATTCATAGTAATAATTCTATTTTAAAACTCTTTTACAATTTGAACTGTGGAGGATAAAACCTTTTTTTTTTTTCTTCTTTTTTTCCTTCCTCTTCTTCTTCTTGTTTTTCTTCTTCTTCTTTAATATTTAAAACACCAAATTACTAACCAAAAACTTAAAATACCAATTTTTTATATTTCTAACAAAGTTAGTGTTATAAAACATGGAGGATGTTAGTGACTTCACTGACAATACATGATAATATTGACATACATGATTACGATGATTTTGATGATATTGCCCGTGCACCTCCTACCCAAATAATTTCAAATAGAATTTATAAATTTTCTAAAAATTCACAAATGAATAACTTTGCTAATCTTTGATGGCAACAAAATTCTATTTGATATTATGAGACACATTCAACCTTCCACACAAATGAGAAAAAACAATATTATTTGTTTTTGTAGTTTTTTAACTAACATTATTATTGTGTTTGATGTTTACTACTGAATAAGAATGTTACTTTAAGTTTTTCTTTTGATATACAATTGTAAATTAAATTGCAACTGTTTGAGAAATGGTTTTGGGTTGAATAGGATTAATCCCTCGTTTAGTGAGTGGGTACAATATGTACCCACACTTTTTTATTTTTTTATTTTTTTTCATTGACAGTTTAAAAATATAATTCTGGCAGTTCATGTGTTTATCCATTAGGCTTTTATTACTATTTAGATAACACTTAGACATTTATTCTTTACATATTAAATATATTAAATACCTCAAAATATCCAGCCTCAGGCGAATAGAAAACACATACCACAAAAACACATACCTTTACATAAGACATTTGTCCCTATTTTAACCCTATCGTAACTTCAACTATTTTTGAAATGTAAGACAAAATATTCAAAACACACACACCCTCCTCCAATTAAAGGATTTGGAATCTGAAAAGACTGTTATCTTCAAATAAAATTTTTATTTAAAACAAGAAATGAAAAGTATTGAATATATTTATATTTTTTAATTAAAATAAAAATTACTTCATTATCTGCAAATAGGAATAACTATATCCTCAATCCATACAATCATATTCTTATATTAATAAAATAATACAAAATAGGAATTTATTTTGAAAAAAATAGTAATTCCAAAAGTATCCAGATAAAGTATCCAGACTAGAAAAAAAAATAGTTTATGGAAAAAAAGAGATAAGAGTCTAAGAATTCCTAAGCATGACCAAACTATTAAGACCCTAAAGAAAAATGAAATATTAAATGTATATAATAAAATGAATATTTAAAAAACTGTAAACTTTCTAATAAAAAAGTATGTTTATGAGCTAGTATAAAATTTTGTTTAAAATATAACTGGGGAACCCATGATCTGCTAGACATTAATTCATCTTTCTCATGGATGATTTAAATCTGCTCATGAGTTATCAATGATCCTAAATGGAAAGATCTACTACACAAGATATTTTTAACTTAGTTGCTCATGGTTTTATGGAAATATTATATCTATAATAAGTTTGAGTCATTAGATAATAATGAACTATGCTTACAAAATATAATTTAAAAAGGCAATTTAACTACTGAACAGTTATTAATTGTGTAATGGTATAAATAAAGAAATGTCTGACTTTGTTTTTAAAAAGAATGCAATTAATTTTATCACATTCAATGAAACACTTCTGTTTTATGAGAATGCATCATAAAATTTCATCAGTGATTGATGACCCAATGTTTGCATGTCTTTTATTTCTGAGACTTTAAATTGAAAAAGAAGAAAGATTAATAATTGTAAATTTTCATTCCCAATTGACTAAAAATTTCTTTGGCAAGAAAGTCCTCTTAGTCTGTAAAATATTAGTAGGTGTGATAATTCTTCTCAAAAAATTTTAGTAATCACAAGTTCTGAGGGAGACCATAAATATATTAGACAAATTATTCATCCTTTTCACTCTTTGGAACCGTAAGCAGTAAATTAAAATGCTGAGCTTAATGAAGTGGAAAATCACTGATTACATGTAGTATTATTCATAATTTCATGAAGTGAAGATATATTTATATTTTCAGGCATGCAATGAAATTCCAGTTTCTCAAAGTAAGGAAAATATTATAGCAAACTCTTTTGTTACAATAGTCATTAAAAGAAAAGAAAACAGAGCCACATAATGCTAAGATAACACAGACCTCAAAAACATCCCAATGAGATAATGAAAACTACACTACTACCACTACTACTACAGATCTACACAATTATCATCATCGTCATCATGATCATCAGCATCATCATCATCATCATAATAATAATAATAATAATAATAATAATAATAATAATAATAATAATAATAATAATAGTAATAATAGTAATAATAGTAACAACAACAACAACAACAACAACAACAACAACAACAACAACAACAAAAGTATAAGTTTACTTTAATTCCTTGCTTTTTTTCCAAAAATTGAGAATGCAGCAAAATAATTGCTTTTAATTATTTAATATGAATAATGTTAGGCATTTTGAAAGTTATTTGATAAAATATTGGAAGGATTTTATTTTGGGGGAGCAATGTTTTTAAGGTCCTGATGTCCAGTCATTTGAGAATGGAAAGATATACTACCAGTGTGCAAATTCAATCAAAATATGTAACAAGAATGGTGTAAGAAAAATGTATCTATTTATTTCCGACATTCTCATAATTTTAAAAATCTCTATTGTTTAAGTTAATGAACACCAACGAATAAACCAATAAAGAGTAGATAAAACTCCAAGCTTTATGAGACTTACAAAAATAATTTGATGAACACCGAAGAAATTATTTATAAGTTGTGCTGCTTTGGAAAATCATTTGAATATGTCAAGTTTAGAAAAAGAAGCCAAAGATGGCAATAAATAAGAAAGGATAAAAATTATTCTTTAGTGGCCCCAAATTTGAATGAGAAATAAATTACTTTGTTTTGAGAAAAATAGAATTAAAATAATTTTGGTTAATCTGTCAACATTAAATTATTCTTTCAATACTTACTAGCTAATGTATACATCCATATCTTTTTTAAATGTTATTCGGGACAATATTAAATACATTAAAATCAATGTATAAATTTTCTAAGAATATTTTACACTGGTGTTTTAAATATTCGATTATGTTTTAAAAATTTCATTGACAAAAGATAAAATCATATTTTTTATTTTATTTTATTTTTTGTCTCTTGTACTAGCAAAAAAAAATTAAGATTTATCCAACCATTTTGAAGATCCTTGTTACTACAATGTTTTAAGTTTTTTTATTTGTTTTTTTTTTTTCTTAGACATTTATAAACATGAAGATGTGGCCGTATCAGGCCATGAAACGTTTTATGTTGTATCTAACAATTGTTCATGATTAAAACAGCTCACAGTTACAAAATTTTCCTTGTCTTTAATTAGTTGTGGGAATGACCTACAAAAATAATATCAATTAGTAGTCTTCCTTTAACCTATAGTAATAATAATTTAAGTCAAGTCATTGTACGGTCGTGAGAAAATAGGGAGGGACAAAGCGCAGGTGGGCGGTCGGGTGGAATGTCGGGGGGACTGAGCAGGGAGGCAAGCAGGGGTGGGGATGGAACCGATCGGGAAAGTGGAGCAGGATGAGACAAAGCAGGGCATGGCTGGAATTAATTTGCATAATTCTGGTAATGAGATAAGATTGAAAGGGAATCATAAAATAAAGAAGACTGAGAAATGTGTCATTCGATGCGTTACCAAGTGAAGATCAGAAGGGAAATTAGAAATTCTATTGATTACTACATTTATAGTTGGAAAATGTATTACATGAGTGAAAATGTATTTTGTTATGTCTCAGATCAATTGCACGTGTAATTCAGTTGTTTCTCAATCCAGTAAAACTTTCATGTATGATACATGAACATATCACGTTGTAGCATTGTCTGTGTATGAATTGCACAATTTCTTTTAATATTATATCACAATCTGATTTCACTCCCAAATGAAATAATATAATTTGTGTAGTGTGAAAGAGTCCGACAAGACTGCGGGTGCGCGGTTGTTTAGAACACGACCTGACCTAAGTTGAAGGGGCATTGAATAGAAGGAAATGAATATTTTTATATTATCGTGTCCTATATTATTTCAGAAGTATACATACCTTTTGCGTCTCTCAAACGCAACCAATCTTTATAACTGAGGTCTCTAAAGAAAGAGAATTTCACGGAGACGTGACGAACTGCACTTTGACTTTAAAAGGATGTAGGATTTGTTTAAAAAAAACGCATCTACATATTCATGGCAAATGCAACCCGCAACACTCAGTCGATTTTTTTTTTTTAATCTATGTCGTTAAATAACTCTTAAATGAAGCGTTTTACGGGATTGAGAACTAGAATTTTGAGATCAAAGACATCGAAGAAACGTTCCTCACACAGTTATCTACAGGATGAGATCTTCTTGAACGGTAATAACTAACGGAAATCTCGCATGTTAACCCCACTCTAACTCTTCCCTATTTTTCTATTTCCATATTAAGCCTGCAATATATCTTTTTCTTCAAGACCCTCTTACCCTCCGTCACTTTTTCTATATGTCTCCTTGTAATTAATAACAATACTATACACCTTTGTCGATACAAACTATTCTTATTTAACGTTATTACCGAACAGAGAGGTACACCCGTGTAATTCAATCGCATCGAATAGCAAGTAATTAATTTAATTTCACATACAGTTGCAGATTCTACAGGCTCTGAACAGGTGGGGTAGAATCGAAAAACGTCGAACCAGCAAATAAGTAATAGAATGTTTTTTAAATTTATTTTACGTCAAAAAACAGTTAAAACTGCGTATGACGTGCTATGGGGAAAAGTGAATTGTGTGCACATTTTCAAAATTCTGTGATTCCTACACTAAGTCATATACTACTTAAATTAATAAAAAACTCCCATGTAATAAAATCTATTTTCAAGGATAAATAAGCAATCAATTTTGGCTCTTATCCATGTTGTCCTTCGGAATAATACTTCCTGCCGCGACAACATGGAAACGATAATTTGAATAATTGTATTTCCCACTGAATTCTAGAAGACGACTACAGAAAATGAAGTTACATTTATGTCCAGAAGCAAAACAAGGGGCCATCTCAGCATTTGCTCAATGGATCAGGGAAACTGGACGAAAAACCTGATCGAGATGGAGGTCATTGACCCGGAGGCTGTAGTACAATACTTGTTACAGGTTGTTTATACACATTTATACAGTCCAAATGGTAAATAATGCATTATGT
This sequence comes from Teleogryllus occipitalis, assembly GCA_011170035.1. Classification (NCBI taxonomy): domain Eukaryota; kingdom Metazoa; phylum Arthropoda; class Insecta; order Orthoptera; family Gryllidae; genus Teleogryllus; species Teleogryllus occipitalis. Next base: position 29,310 of record BLKR01009798.1, on the reverse strand, counting down.
ATCATTGTGAAAATTAATGTTACTTTTCTTGTGATGCTCAGTATAGTCTCTAATTGTATAGAAATAGTTATGCAGCAGAAACGATTTCACTTGGGATTTAAACTTTTCTATCGAATTTAATCGTTTAATGTCGTCTGGCAAAGTGTTGTAAAATAATGTACATGTATTGTATGTGAATTTTTTGTATTGAGCTGTTGATACTGTCACCTGATGAATATGATTTCTACGTCGAGTGTTATAGTAATAGACTTCGGCATTTTCTGAAAATATATTCCCGCCCTTAAGCAAGTCATTTTTGACAAAAACAACTAATTCGTAAATAAACAGACAAGGTAATGGTAAAATTCCTAGATTAATGAAGAGAGGCTTACATGAATCACGTGGGTGGGATTTGGTTATTATTCGTACGATTCGTTTTTGTAATCTAAAAGTCTGAGAGCTATAAGATGTATTTGCCCAGAATATTATGCCATATCTCAGGCGGGAATGAACATTTGCGAAATATACACATCGAGTAGTATGAAGGCTGACTGAATTTGCAAGAATTCTGAACGCGTATCATAATGAACTTAATTTTGTGTTCAATTCATTTAAATGGACGTTCCATTTAAGGTTTGACTGAATTGAGAGACCTAAAAATTTTGTTGCCTTAACATCAGTCAATGGTACACCTTCATTTTCGAATGTTTGAGGAACGTTTCTTTGTGGCCTTTGGCCTCAATATTTTAGTTTTTAAAGCTGTAAAACGCTTCATTTAGAAGTTATTTAACGATATAGATGCAAAAATTCGACACTGTTGAGAATTGCATTTTACATGACGATTTATACGCGTTTTTTTTTAACAAATCTTTCATATATTTAAAGCCAAAGTGTACTTCTTCACGTCTCCATGAAATGCTCTTGCTTTAGAGACCTCATTTATAAATATTGGTTGCGTGTGGGAGCCGGAAAAGGTATGTATACTACTGAAAGAATATAGGAGAGATTATTATTATTATTATTATTATTATTATTATTATTATTATTATTATTATTATTATTATTATTATTATTATTATTATTCCTCTACTTCATGACTCAAGACGGCACAGCAAGATCTACAAGTAGATACTTTTTTCTCCCAATCGCTGATAACAATATCCGGTTTGATTGCCACTATTGTGCGATCATTTTGAATTTGTGGGTCGTACATCATTGTACACAGTCCAACAGACATCGGTTTTGGTGAGTGTTCGTACCACTTGGAGCATGTGTTTGAAACTTCGAGGGCGTTACAGATCTACCAGTGGAGTTAACTACACACCATATCATCTTTTCATGTGTTCGGTCTTTGCTAGAAATGGACAAGCTGAGACATTATAATCAATTGTTTCTACTTGTTCCTGGCAGATGCGGCATTTATCATCTTGGGAAATTTTGAGAACCGCTTCATCATAATGTCGTTTTTTCAACGCCTGTTCTGTCTTCATTCTTCCCCTTTTAAACAACATAAATGCTTGATCTTTATTGATCTGCATCTTGTCCATTCTTTTTAGATATTATCCATGGAGAGGTTTGTCTCTCCACGATTTCTTTAATATTTATTATTATTAATTATTATTATTATTATTATTATTATTATTATTATTTCAATGTGTTGCCCAATAGACGAGCACATGCTGCTAACTATTATTAGTATAAATAAATTAAACTTCCATTTTACACTGCAGTAGAATTTATTCCTTTTCCTTACTAATTGATGATTGTGATAAATAATATCCGGGCGGGATTCTTCAACTTGTATAAAATACGACATGGCAAATAATAAGTAATTATTTTTAAAAGAATATAATACCAATACTTCATAAATTAATAGATAAGATTTTTATGAAAAAAAAAACTTACGAAACGTAATGAATTCTTAAATTAATTTCACATATAGGAATTCAATATCGGACAACTTCCACCAAAGGCCACTCACTCCACACGGTAATCCTCATGTAGATCGTGTTTACTCCAAAAGGAGTATTCTAACGTCCCACCGCCTCGCGATGGCGCGATCGTAATTATTCTGTATTTCCTAATGAGCAGTTTCAGTACTTCGGAGCAGAAGATCGAAGAGTAAAATTATTGTGACACAAGACTGTTTAACGAGGCGCACGCGGACGCAAAACTGTCTGAAAAATCTTGTAATTACACAGTGAGCGCGAGTTACAGGTCGAAGGCAAACATGGCGCTGCTTTCTAATTAGAAGTGAGCGGCGCGGCGCGGCGCGGCGTTCGCGTCGGCGCCGCACACTGGTTCAATCGGGCCTAAAACCTGGCCATAATTGCAAATGCGAGTACATTTGCGCAAAATGGGTATCAATGGGTTTTTGAGGTCGCTGAATTTGAATATCATATATTAATTTCAAAATTCAAAGTGGCGGCTTCAAAATGGCGGAACTACTCATTTAAAAACACACAAAAATGCATAAAAAATATACATATGGGGTTCTGGAGATCACTAATTTCCAATATCATAATGAAATTTCAAAATTGAAAATGGAAGTTAGGAAATGGCTAGCTGACTCATTAAAATAATGATATGTGTAGAAATGTCGATACAATAGTTCTTGCGGTCGCGGACTAATATTGTTATGATTCCAAAAACTTATATCTGTAATTTTCTTATTAAAAGTAATTACAAGAAAGAGAAATCGAAAATATATACAGAGAAAATAATTCCCTGTGGCGTAGAAGGCAATTCCGGGATATCTAGTGTTAAATCTTACTATGTAGCATTGCAGTAAAGAGGTTATAAAACAAAAAGGTGCAGGTATGTGCAGTTAAATGTGTGTTATTCTGATTAAGGGCATTGTACTTGATAAATAAAAACATGACTGATGTAGGAATACGCAGGACAAAAAATATAATCCACAATACACATGACTAACATTGTTACGCTCTTACGTTTGAATTCAGCCGCATTATACATAAAATTATTTGAAACTTTTTCTTAAAAATATACCTAACTTGTAGTCAAAAGTGTCTTCTATTCGGGAATACAAAAAGAATTCACAAAACAAATTTAAGCTCTTTTTTTTTAATTTCACAAATATCGCTGACGAGAATCAATGAATTCGAGTGTTTCGAGCAACGGTAACTTCACGAGACCGCGAGGAAGAAAAAAATGATTGAAATAACTTTCTGGAGCTGAAGTAGTGTGCTCCAATGTCTTCCAAACACGATTTGCAAAATCGGAATTTCGAACGCGCGCTTTGAATTTTGCCATTATGGCCAGGTTTTTGGCCCGATTCAACCAGTGTGCGCCGGTGCCACGTCTGTGCAGGCGTCGTCGTGGGGCGCCTTGAATGCACGTGCGGGCGAGTTTTTAACGCGGAACTGCCGGCCGGTCGCTCGAGCTTCCTTCCCGTAATGTATTTGCGTAATCGACGGTACACTTCTTGCTCTCGCATAACACAAACAGTACATCGGCTGTAGATCATGCACGTATTCCTGAACTTGTAATCTAATTTCCTTGCTGTCCGATTGGGAAAACAATGACGGAAATTAGAGATTCCTCATTTGTTTTTGTTTTCCATTACCAGAGAATGTCTAAGATCAATTTTCAACAAGATTGCAAACAGTAATTATACAGTCACGCTGTAATAATAAGTACACAAAAAACTCTTTCGATAACATTAAAAAAATTTCTTTCGACATGAATTGCTTGCACGCCTCTAGAGAATGAGATTATTCCTTTATTTTAAATCAAGATCAGAATATCTACAAACTACAAGTTAATACAATATTGAAAAGTATTGTACTGTAAGAATTTGATTATGCTAGGAGAACAACTTAACTTGCAGGGGGTTCTTAGAAGAGGGAGAATACACTTCCGCGACAACACAAATACTCGTACATGAGAGATAAGGGATAAACAACCATGTCCAAGGTGGGACTCGAACTCGCGACCCTTCCGACCAAAGCGCTGAGTCGGTACAGTGCTCTTAGCCACCTAGGCCATCCAGGTCGGCTGTAGTTTCCATATGAATTAATTAATTAAAAAGAGTTGCATTGATTACAATATTCAATAAAAATGAGTTTAACATTCGGAATCCGACCAATATATTTACGTATTTGTTTAAAACATTACCTCAACATCCAGTTCAATCGGGAAACATCAATTTTGATGAAAATTCTACCAACGGTTTAGCCGCTAATATTGTTCACCGACGGACGGACAGACGGAGAGAAGGTGAGTCGGAGAGACGTGCAGATGGACCGACGTTTAGCCATAAACCAATTTGTATTTGATTTCTGTATCATTTCGAAGCGAGTGAGCGAACTCAGGCAGGCATATCAACAGTTCTTAGGTCGCATAATAGACACTTCAATTTCAAAACCTATTGTTACTGCGTGGGAAGGAGAATACAATTGAATTAATAGAATCACGAAAAAGATTGCCCAATGCACAAAGAAATCTTGTGCAAAGTTTTCTTTGAAACCATCAATAACACGACACAAAAAAAGGTTGTCAGACCCAAAGACTTGACACATGTTTCTCTATGTATGTGGACGCGCTGAACCCTAATCGGAAGCCAGAATTGCGCCACCACCTTCCAGTTCTTATTTTAGATTGCGAAAACCCACCGTGGCGATGTATTTTTTTCTTTAAAAAGTTTAAAAAAACTGCAGGGCGGTGGCGCAATTCTGGCTTCAGATTAGGGTTCAGCGCGTTTACATACATAGAGAAACACGTGTCAAGTGTTTGGATCTCACAATTTTTATTTTCCTGTGTTATTGATGGTTTCAAGGAAAATTCCTTAATCTTGTGCACAATTTTTTTTTGTGCATTGTGCAGTCTTTTTCTTGATTTCATAATTTCGCAATTTTGGCTTCGGATTCGAATTAAGCGTGTCGACATCCATTGAGAAACATGTGTCAAATCTTGGGTCTAATAACGTTTGACTTCTGTAAAGTATAATACTACAGACACCAAAATGTAGTATGCATATGTGTTTTTCGCGATTAAAAAAAACTGGAGGGTGGTGGCATAATTGTGGCTTCGGATTCAGCGCGTCGACATACAGAGAGAAATATATGTCAAGCCTTCAGGTCTGACAACAACCCCCAAAACAAAATATACAATGTCACTTTTTTTCGTGATTAAAAAAACTGGTGGGTGATGGCGTAATTCCGGCTTCATATTCAGATTCAGCACGTCGACATACGTAGAGAAACGTGTGTCAAGCCTTTGGGTCTGACAATTTTTTATTTTTTTATTTTGTGTGGCTGTGTAATCAATGCAGATAAAAACCGTCAGCATGAATAGGGTCAAGAAATAACACGCATGCTGACGGGAGGGGATTTGGTCGCAGAAGAAGCTCTATTGGAGAATTGTTATTATTCCTCCCATGGTATGAAAAGTATTAAGACCATCCAATGTGTTCACATATGAGTTGCGGTGTGAAACATGAATTGGCATAAAGCATCATTATTTAGTATTGGTTCTTTATTTAACGGAACATCAGACGTTTCAAGTAATGAAGTTTCAAAGTACGATGAAGTGAATTCAACAGCAGACAAAATATCAATATCTCCAGCTTTGATCTAAAAATAGGCGCTAGCCCGTCAAAAGGAAAGAAGAACGAGATTTAAGTCTTACTACCAACGAGATGGCATGTAACAACGAAATACATTTTTTCTTCCAAGAGTCAATTGCACCATTCTTGAGTTTTAAAATCCCAGACTCAAATAATAACAACAGCACAGGCATATCTGATATAACCGATTCGCCATTAAGTAAGAAATTGTCTGCTGGTAGGTAATTTTTATCTGATACACCTGTGAATGGATCAGCTCCTGTTTTAAAGTGTCTGAGACGAGCATCTGCGTATGTTACATTTCTTGTTTCGATATTAGTATATAGTAATTTAATATTTTGTACTCATCATTTCGAAAACATACAACTGATGTGTTTGCTATCTATTACACAGGGCTGCGACGATATCCCGCTTTTCATGAAAATGTGTGATTATGAATCAGTTTCTCGCCTTGATTACATATATAATTTTAGGTTTTTTCTATCACGTACAGTTTTTGCAAAATTTTCGGTTTTTCGTATTTCAAATTAGCACGTACTATGTCACGCGGGGCTGCGACAATTCGCTGCTTTTGATCAAAAGCAGAGTGAGAATGAGTCGGATTTGCAACCTGATTAAATATGTGGATTTGTCTTCTTCACGTCGCCCACAGTTTCTGCGACATTTACGATTGATTAAATTTCAAAAGAACGCTGGCAATGTATTACTACAATAACTTATATCAGCCATTAGACCCGTACCACATGGTCCTGGCATTCCTATGCCAACCCACTACATGACCTACCATCTACATCATCTTCAGATTATTCAGACTGCTGTGATAATATAGACGTTACTGGTTTTCCGAAAGAAGAGAGAAGACCTTAATTATTTAATCAAGAAGAACTTAAGGATTTGCAGCGAAATCTTGGCCTCTCAAAGGAATCAGCGGGGGTTTGAGGCTCATGATTGAAAGAGAAAAATATGCTCGCTCCAGACACAATTTTTTACTGGTATCGAAAGAGGGAAGAAGAGTTCCTTGATTATTTCACGGAAAGGGTCAGTTTGTATACTGCAACAACATCCATGATGTACTTTCAAAATTTGGGATAAGATATGTCAGTGATCAATGGAGGTTGTTTATAGATTCTTCGAAATGCAGCCTGAAAGCTGTTCTGCTTCATAACGGAAATCAATATGCCTCAGTGATAGTAGCTCATTCTGTTCATTTAAAGGAAACATACGAAAACATAGAGGAACTTAAAAAAATAATTACGATGAACACAAATGTGTTGTCTGCGGAGACTTGAAAGTTATTGGAATATTGTTGGGAGGTCACCTAGGATTTACTAAGCTCCTCTGCTTTCTAAGTGAATGGGGTAGCAGGGTTCTTGAATTGCACTGGGTCAAAGAGGATTGGTCAATCAGAAATACTTCGAATCCCGGAGATGGAAATGAAATAAGAAGTTTGGTTAATCGTGAAAATATTATTTTGCCACTACTCCATATCAAGCGTGGTATAATTAAAGTTTGTCAAGGCTCTGAATAAGAATGGAGATGGCTTTAAATATATTTGTTCAAATTTTCCTTTTCTTTCAGGGGTCAAGCTAAAATAAAGCATCTTTGTTGGACCTCAAATTATAAATCTGACGAAAGATGAACATTTTGAAACTTTAATGAGTGATGAAGAAAGACTGGCCTAGTTAGGTTTCAAAACTATCTTCGTCAATTTTTAAGGAAATAAAAAACATCCAGATTTCAAATCTACGGTGGATGAAATGCTACTTTCTTTGAACTTATTCATAACCATTTTTGCACTACGATAAACTATTAAGAAGTTATTACACAAAAACCACAAAAATACCCGAAAATTCCAAAACTTTTTCCACCAAAACTTTTTCCGAAGTATTTCAAGGTGGAAAACTTAGGATTTTCATACTATTAACAGTATAAAGAAAATTTTTAAATATCTTCTAACCTCATTTTTGGCAAAGTGATTGTGCTTTCCCATCGACTGCACTATTTAACACAATACATAAAATGCAATTGTGCACCGTGTTCATTAAATAAAAGTCCACAAGATACCCAATTAAGGATAAATAAATGACATAGTCTGCCACATGTCTTGTTACATCTTTACGGTAAAGTGGGAGGACTCATTTGTAGAATGCTATCTACCATACACGTCTCATTTTAAAAAAATGTTAATGGAGTAGTGGTAGAGTCAGAGAAATGAATCATTGAGATGTCAGAACGTCTTATCTTTTGAACTGTTAGAATTTCAACAAGCCTCTACAAATTTATTAGAAGCAATAGTGGCATTCTTTATTAAAAGATTAAATATATCACGCCTATTGAGAGGGGAAGGGAGAGGGGGAGAGAGAGGGAGGGAGAGGGAGGGAGAAGGAGGGTGAGAGAGATTTTAGCAGAAAATGTTCACACGTCAAAAACGAAAACAGTTTATTCCTAAAACTCCAAATGTCAGAATATGAGAAAAAATAATTGTAAGCAGAAAAGTGCGAGATCTTGACAGCACTTCATCACTAACATGAATTTAATTAATGATTGCCACGTACGCAGGATTATACTTGAATGATTTTCGTTTCCTATGTTTACTGGAAGCTAGAAATTTAATTTGATCCTTCACCCTGGGATCCTGGCGAAGTGATTTGTTCCGTTACAAAGCGAAATCCATTTTGTACAATATTGCCTCTGAAATTACATTGTGCTGCCATCTCGTAAGCATTCTGGGTAGGACGTTCAGTAACTGAGTTGTTCTCCGCCAGAGGGCTAAAAACAGGAATCAATGAGGCAACCGTTATGCTATCTAGGAGTTAAAATTGACACGAAATTTAGGATTGAATAACATATTAGTAGAGTAACACAATTAGCCGTGTTGAGCTGCACTTTTCATGGAACGAAGAAACAGATTTGTCACAAATATGTCACAAAAATCAGTACCAAATACGTGCAAAAAATATGTGTTTCAAATACGTCATTGAATATATGTTTTTGTATGTTGGAAAGTTCACGTAATATATAAACCTTTTACTCCCTTGCCCCCTTCTTACGCAGTATAGAGAAAGTATTGTAGTGCAGCAGGAAAAAACGGCGATTTTTCGACAGAAACTGTCATTGCCAGGTCCTAGCAACGAAAAAGTGGATAAATCTTGCTCATATATGCATAACATAATAAATAATATAAAATACATTACTTCCTCTAACAAGTTGTTTAGCCAGAATCCACGTTTGGTGGGCCCTTGATACCCAAAAATTGGATTGCGGCAAAACGTCTGTACGTTTGCCAGTGAACAACGCTAGCAGCTAAACTGTAAGGAGGATTTTCACCAAATTGCTAATCCCCGATCGACTTGACTGATGTCAAAGACCCTTGAATTTGAAACGGGTATTTTGATTTTTAGGGGTACTTTACATGAAGCCTCAATTACATTTTTAAAATTTTAAAAAATGGCTCCAATTTTTCTCGTCGATGTTTCCCCTCTGGTAGAGAAACATTTGCATTTTCGTTGCACTCCCAGAATTTTCGAATATTGCAAAAGTTCAAAATGTTTTCAGCGTCTTCCTACAATCACAATAATTAAAAGTAGAAATTTTTGTCTTAATGCTATCTATCAAAAACATATCTTCAAATATGGTCATATTCAATTTTTCGAAAATATGAATGAAAAATATGAAAGTGTATTTTGATCTATTCTTACAAGAAATTTAAAGAAAAAATCGGAGCCGTTTTTGAGAAATTTGAAAATATTCGGGGGGCTTCAAGTAAAGTACCACAAATTTTAAAGAATATTTTTCAAAATATCAAAGCTTCGTCTCGAGCCAGATGACAGGGGTTTCTTCAATTTGGAAAAAATACTACATATGGTTTAGGCGATAGTGGTGTTCACAGACGGACGGACAGACAGACGAACGGACGTTTTGAAAAAAAAATGAAAAAAAAATGAAAAAGAAATCGACGAGGGTACCTCAAAACGTGTATTTCCGTTGAAATCTCGAAATCGATTTTCCGCAACATTTCATAACTTTCTCCATACTTCGTTTATTATTCCGTATATACGTACTACGTACGAGAGGAGAAAGTAAAAGGGAATGCTGCTACATGGCAGCGTCAAATTCTCGGAATAACTTCTCTTTGTTGGATGGGATGAGGAGACTTTATTTACTCAACTATAATGTTACAGTGTCATGAAAAATGGAACATTCAACTAGATTAAAATCGAGAAGAATATATATTCAGTAAATACACAACATAAGATGGATATTACATAATAACACCGTAGTTTCATTGAATGATTGATTGATTGACTTGTGATTCCGGAAGCTTGAACTGCCAAGGCCAGTTCCGTCAGTGTTGTGCATTTTTTCGCGGGATGGGTCAATTATCTTGATAAAGAGATCTGGTGCCGACCTATATGTCGGCTAGCGGAATTTTTCATCAACCAGGTATCTCCCACCCGACACCACCCCAGCCCGAACAAGGTGTACGCTACGATTTCGAGAATTCAACGGAAATACGCGTTTTGGGGTCTCATGATACCGAAAAAGTGTTTTTTTTTTCAAAACGTCCGTCCGTCCGTCTGTTTGTCCGTCTGTCTGTCGGTCTGTCCGTCTGTGAACACTACTAGCGCCTAAACCATCCATACGATCTTTTCCAAATTGAAGAATCGCATGTCGATCTGGCTCTTGTTTGTTAGGGTATGCTCCGCCATTCGCCTCGTGTTGATCGGAGAAACCACGGAAAACTACCGATCAGGGACGTCGGCTGCTAGAATTCTCCTCAAGACAGAGGGGGGTTCGTCCTCGCTAGGTACTATCTACGTAGTTTCGTACTATGTATATATTGATAAGACGATATATTGGATGGCCTTCAGTTCGACATGTTTAATTTCTGTATAGGTAGAACTATCCTTGTTTGTCTGTACAATGTTCTGCAAATATAGTAAACAGTTAAGTTTTATTCATCTTTGTTTCCTTTGTAGGAGTCAGAATGGACTAATCTGTCTATCGAAATAATTGCAGATATGAACTGCAGGAGGTTCGTTTGAATTTGTTTGGAGTTTTTCAAGCAATGGCTGAAGTGAGGAAAGATATTATAATATTATAATATTATAATATTATGTAACCGTTCCCAATAATGTGAGAAGGTATGTACTGTTGTAGCTCCTCTAATTTACTTTCTCCTATATTCTTCTCAAGGACATGAAAGATTGTTTTACTACGAGTATTGTATTCTTCAAGTGAGGGTGAAGTCAATTATCAATTCTTTCACCCTTTAACGTCTCAATCGTCGGAGCGTTACAATTACGTTATAATCGACTTCCTCTCAATCGCTTCTTCTCTCAACAATAATGAACTAAACACTTTAATAAGTAAACAACAAAATAAATAACAATTTAATTTCAAGACTTCTGTCTACAGATCACAATTTACAACAATTTCATTAACACTTAAAAGTTATTGCTGCTAATGTTCCTTGCATAGCAAGGATAACTCCGCATTCCCATGGATCTGAGAAAATTTCGAACTTGTCTCTACGACCTCGTAAAGCATTATGCTTGTTTATTTAGTGCCTTCCTTAATATTAAACCCGTTGCTTGGAGAAGACAACGATAACACGCAGTCTTTTAACATGATACTTCTTGCCATATGGAGGCAACTGAAAACGGTAACCCGCTACGTTACATCTTCACGTTTTACTCTATGAGCAGTTCCCTAAATTAATAGTAGTACCCAAGATTACATGTCGACCCTAATTAAAAGAGATATTGAGTTTCTGTACAATGTGCAGCGGCGAGGAAGTTTTAAAGTCCTAGACCAGTTCAGGAATATACTTTTTTCCTTTTTGGTATACATACGCATGTGCGGAGTAATACACGTAGTATATAGTTATGTAATGCTGCGGAAAATCGATTTCGAGATTTTAAAGGAAATACACGTTTTGGGGTCCCCTGATACCGAAAGAGCGTTTTTTTCAAAACGTCCCTCCGTCCGTCTGTCCGCCTGTTCGTCTGTCTGTTCGTCTGTCTGTTCGTCTGTCTGTCCGTCTGTCTCCCCGTCTGTGAACACTGCTAGCGCCTAAACCATGTGTACAATCTTTTCCAAATTGAAGAAAGCCCTGTCTTTGTGGCTCTAGTTGAAGCTTTGAAAAACCTTCTTTAATATTTAAGGGTACTTTTTATAAAGCCCCCGGACATTTTAAATATTTTCTGAAAAACAGATCCAAATTTTTTCTTTAAATTCCTTGTAAATATACAGTAAAACACACTTATAAACATGGTATATGTCCAATTTTCACAGTCAACTCTGAATTTTCGAAAATTGCCAAAATTTGAATTTTTGTCGGAGTTTTACTACAACTACAAAATTAAAGACAGAGATTTTCCTTCATATAAAATTTTTTCTCCATAAATAGTTGTATCATAAAGGTAATGTACATTTTTTCGAAAACCCTAGTAGTTTTTCTGCAATAGAGCGTGAAATATTTTCAATTTAAAGAAAATACATAAACAAGATTTTCTAGAAAACGGCTTCAAATTTTTTCTTTAAATTTTTGGAAGAGTTAATACCAAATGCATCCTATCCGATGACATAAACGCCATGTTACTCTATTCATTTGTTTTTCAAATATTACAAAAATCAATTGTTTTGACCTGTCTCTCACGTTAGTCATATTTACATTAGAGGCGATTTCTTCATGGTATTGAATTTATGAGTACATTCGCTTTAAATAATGTCAAATAAAGTTTCTCGAAAACAACAGTTTTTTTATAAAAATGAGCTCAAAATTCCGCGTTTTCAGAATCACATAAACTCCATTTTTGCAAAAATGGCTTCAAATTTTTTCTTCGAATGTATCTAATGAATAGTGCTAATTGTACTGTTTAATATGACGTTCATTTTGGGGGTTCTTTTGTTTTCTCAAAAATTACACAAATGTAATTTTTTTAAATACCTCTAACGCTGTTTATATTGGCATTTCCATCAATTTGTATGCATTATAACATTTGAGAGCAAAGGTGTTTTAAATTACTTCAAATTAACTTTTTCGAAAATTCAATAGATTTCCGAGAAAAAGAGCTAATCGCCATTTTCATAAGAGTTTAATCGCCATTTTCTCAAAAACAGCGATGAATTTCTCACTGAAAACTTCTATTTAGGACAAGTCTCTACTCTTCTTTAACATCCTTTAAGTAATGATTCAGTGGTACTACTAGGAAAGCAAAATGTTGAGAAATTGTCCAAAAAATGTACTTTGGGAGACGATAGATGGCAGCTGGTCAGAGAATGTTGCAAGAACCTTAAAGCCAGACCACACCGAAGGAAATTAGACAAATTTGGTACGAGAGTCTGTGCCATTCTGTAGCACCTCGAGTTACTTTCTTGTATACGCACGTATTACGGAGTAATATACATAGTATAGAGAATGTTTTGTAATGCTGCGCGAAACGGCAAAAATATTCATTGCTGGGCGCCTGAAAACAAGAAAGTGGATAAATCTAGTAGCAAAATTAAGAGAAAAAAAATCTCTAACACTTGATGTAGCCAGAATCCCAGTTTTGTGGGTCCTTGATGCCGAAAAACCAATTAAAAGCAAAACGTCCGTCCATCTGTGAAGACTACTAGCGCCTAAATCATTTGTATGATCGTTTCCAAATTGAAGATTCTTTTGTCGATCTGGCTCTAGTTAAAGCTTTGAAATTTGAAAAAAAATTCTTTAAGATCTAGGGGTACGTTACATGAAGACCCCCGGACATTTTAATTTTTTTTCAAAAGGGACTCCAAATTTTTTCTTTACATTTCTTTCAAAAGTAAAGTAAAATAAACATATAAATGTGGCATATGTTCCATTTTCACGGTTAACTCTGTATTTTCGAGAATTGCAAAAGTTTCAATTTTTTTCGGTGTCTTACTACAACTATAAAATTAAAGATAGAGGTTTTTCATTCATATGAAATTTCGTGCTTATAAATACAGTAGTTCTTTCATTAAGGTCATGTACATTTGTTTGAAAATTTTAGTAGTTTTCGTGCAATAGAGCGTGAAATATTTGCAATTTTAAAAAATTACAAAAGCAAGATTTTCTCAAAAACGGCTTCAAATTTTTTCCTTGAATTTTTGGTGCGAGCAATGTCAAATGTACTCTATACTTCGACAAAAACGCCATATTACTCTATTCTTTTGTTTCTTCAAAAATTACAAATATGATTTTTTTACTTGTCTCTCAAGTCGTTAAAATTTACATTATAGATGTATTTCATTGTTCAATGCGTTTATAACACATGAGCTTTAAACTATCTCTAATGATGTTTCTTTTAATTCCATAAGTTCTCCATAATCATTGAGTATAATGGAACTGAATTGGCGAATTTTCTGAAATGTTCGAACCATATTTTCTCAAAAACTATGGAAATTTTTTCTCCGAAACTCTCTACAATGTAAAAGAGTTCAATTCTCTCCGATATTCCAAAAGCTTGATTTGGGCCAAGCTATTTGGGGACACAAAATCAAAATAATGCTGAAAAATGTGGGTGTTTTTAAATCACAAATAGAATAAAAGTTACAAAAAAACGAAAAATAAACGATTGTGTCAATTGAACAATTTTCTAAACGTTTTATAACATTTTCGATGTATTGTAAATATTATCCCAAATGTGAATTTTCTTCATTCGCTGGCCTAGGGGCCAGTGGTTTGGGGAAATATCGATTATCATGACAAGAATGTTGTTATTAAACAATGTATTTGTTTTGATACAGTCTGAAATATGAACACGGCAGCCATTTATCAGAGGTATATTGAAAGGATATTACGTATAAGTGCGTGTGTGTGTGTGTGTGTATGTATGTGAGAGTCATAATACATATTCGTGTTCTGGTTTGTGTCATCGTGGAGTTTTACTTACGTAATGATTTTTTTTCATATGCATCCGTTGGAATAATTTTATTACTGAAATCGTATGCTGTTTGTGGTTGCGAAAATTGTACCCATTACTCCTGTGTATCATGTATCAATTTAATTTACCTAGTGAAACCGCTATAAGATACGTAAATAGTTGAGTAAAGTAATTGAAATTTCACAGTGAATGATGAAGCTATATTTTGCGTTCATCATTTTTGAATCGATTGAAGTTTGAATCTTTTTATTACGTATTACTTTTCCCACTTCAAAGTGCTTGAAGTAAAGGCGAACTTAAATTTTTGTTTTCAAAACCCGCTCCAAAATTTTCTTTTAATTTTTTCCTCGGTTAGAGGAAAGGACACTTAAAAAACGGTCCACGTTTCATTTTCGTTGAACTCTATATTTTCGAAAATTACATGAGTTTAATGATTACATGAGTTACATGATTAAGCGCAAAAAATGTTATGTTGTAGCACAACAAGTTCTACTCTGCAACTAGGGGACAGAAAAATTAATAAATTGCGACAACTGATTTTTGACACTGATAGATACCAGCCAGGAGGAGAGATGGAGACAAAACCAGACAAACAGATTAGGAAACTAACTAGTATGAGAAAGTCTGTGCCATTCTGAAGCACCACCAGTTTTTTCATTCAGTCCTGTCGGACGTTTCATTATAATTTTTCATGTATTTGGAACGCCAACACTAATAAGAACTAATGGTTATACAAGAGCACATACTGTTTTTTCGCATTATTTGTAACTTTAGAAATTTTCGGAAATTCAAAGTTCATACGAAAATAAACATACCTTTTCAAAGCGTTCTTTGCTCTATAGAACAATACGAGGAAAACATTTGTTTTAAAAGGGTACCGTTTGTTTAGGGAAAACATAAATTATCGTTACTCCAAATTACCCGAAAACTACTGTTTTTCCTTCAAAAAATGGTCCATGGCCTTATTTCAAGATCAATTTTTTGAAACATTCCATTTAGAAAAATATCTGTCATCAATTAGTAGTTTTACAACTTTTTTTTTTGTTGCAAGTTTAGAAAATACAGAGAGATCACCGATACTTTGAAACAAGAAATTTTCGTTCCCTTGAAAGAGAAACTAGTGTCGCATCGGCGAAAGAACTGTAGATTTCATTTTACAATACTGGCGCCGAAATATCTAAATCCTCCGACCTCTCGCATTTAACAAAATTAGAGCTGAAGTAAACGCGCTTAGATAGTACAAGCAAAATTATCTCCTTGTTTACATGATGATTCACCCTCTGCAGACAAATTAGTTAACGACATCGTTTTATGATGTATAATGAATTAAATATCAGCAGAATTTGATAAAATCGGATTGAAATTTCCAAACTGCACTGATGATTGCATAATAATATTTTGTGCTGCAAGTGAAGGACTGTCTTCACCTTGCGTCGAAGCATGCCTAGCCGTGCTTTCAGTGCAGATGTACTGACCTTCTTCGATGCCTTGAAGGTGTGGCGGGAGAAATAAAAGGACAAGTCGGCAGGGTTGTGTGCGTCACGGAAGCCAGGCGGCACAGATGTTTATCTCTATCTGGCAAGTGGAGGTCATTTCAAGCTTTTGTAAAGAGCACTTTACACTAAGCGAGAACAAGCATACGTCGTAATTTTAGAAGCAGATAAATCGTGTCAGAATGGCATTTCATGCGTTGTTTCTTTTCTTCTCTTTCACTCTTAATATGTATAATTATACAGAGTTCGATTTGTAAAATGTTAGGTCCTGGAACACGGCCCAAATGAATTATTAATTCAATAGAAATAGAAATATATTAATAATATAATTTAATATTTATAAATTACACGTATTAGTCATAATAATAATAATAATAATAATAATAATAATAATAATAATAATAGAAAATAAATAATATAATTTAATTTATTTTCTTGCTTTTTACTAATAAATTTATTACAAGCGCGGCTCGTCATTAAAGGCTGTAAGGCGGAGCCTCTCTTAAAGAAATCGCTCCCTAAAAGAAATTTAAAAATTATATTTATAAGTTATTTATTTATGAATAATGGAGGCGTGACGTCATACATTCACTGGACAGGCTTATCGGCGGACGAAGGCTGCGGCCAGGCAGCCTTCAAGGGTGGGGCCTAGGGCCTAGGATCTGAAGAAGGGTGTGCTCACCAAATTGCGTTACTACGCAGCTCAGCGAGTAGCATTGCAACTAGTTTTCCTAATATGCAGTAGGAGCCCTACTCCCTTAAGCCTTTATCAGAAGTGCGAAGCATACAGGACTGTAGTCTTCGTGATCGAAAGAAATTATGTATAGGAATGCAATGCAATGTAATGTAATGCATTTGCAGCCTTCCTCAGTTACACGAGCCACGACTGATTTATTACATTCTGGAAATGGCTCTGCAAGAAACTTTTCCCGTGTAAAGGCCTTTCGTACGAAATCAGAGGTTTCAAATACGCGCTGAGGATGTGTAGAATACGATCAATAAATAGCCTCACCTTTAATTTCATAAATTGTAATCAGTTTTTCTTTCTTTCAATTTTGATTGATATAGATTATTTTTTAGGAGGGATTCTGTCTGTATTGTTTAACCCTTTTTTGGACTCACTTGCCGCCGTCGACTAGACCCAATTATAAAAGCGCATGCCTTCTATTCGAACTTACGTTTCGCCATTGAATCCTGCAAAGAATTAATGATCCAATGAAATGCAAGACTAGAAGGAAAGAAACATTGTCTCTTCTTCGAAAAAAATGCTGATTTTCAAAGTTTTCAAAGTACAATCAAAAGTAATAAATATTACAACTGCATAGAAAGAATTGAATAACTTAAAAAAATTAACGAGACTCTCAAATGGAATATAAATGAGTAAAAAGTACCTAAAGAAGACATACGAAAGATCGCCAAACGATTTGAAAGGCTTCAAGGTGAGAATGACAATGGAGCTTCAGTACTTGAAGTATTTCAGTAAAGCGCATTACAGTAGCTTCTTCGGTTGTAGGCGTAATGACCTATTTTTTAGTCAAAGAAAAAAGAGAGGCACATTCTACAGAATGCATTATTATATCCACACCCGGAAGGGTGCATCGTGTGCAACATGTGCAGAGGGGCGAAAGCTTAATTTCTCAGCGGCGGTAGCTTTTTTTTTATTTTCGTCGAAAACATGATTGCTGCGCCTGTTGGAGCATACAGAAACCACATCGGGCTGTAGAATACGTACGAACGTTAATGCACGAGCAAGACACGATAAGGGCGACACTGTGTACACACGCAGTATAGCCATCAACGTTATACTAACACTGTGGAAAACACATCGGGTGGCTCAATGCCAGCGATGGGTTGTAATAATCCAGAGTTGTGCCTGCGTTAGTAATGTGTTTTTCTTCGATTTTCTTGGGTGCGATCTTTCTCAAATTATGAATGTTATTCTTTCTTGTCGATGCTACCTGTCGAAAGTGCAGAGAGTCGAAGTTTTTGGGACGGAGTTCAGTATGTCCGCTTACCTCCTCTGTGACGTCAGCGGAGCGCACATATTCTTCGCACTCTTACTATGACAGCCTGGCAGCCCAACACGCCAAGGGTCCCGTGTTATAGCGATAACGAAACACCTTGACGTGGTCAGTGCCGTTTCGTGTAGGCTTTCGCATCAGTGCTAAGCGGGCAACAGTGCAAAG
Source organism: Teleogryllus occipitalis (assembly GCA_011170035.1). Taxonomy (NCBI): domain Eukaryota; kingdom Metazoa; phylum Arthropoda; class Insecta; order Orthoptera; family Gryllidae; genus Teleogryllus; species Teleogryllus occipitalis. The sequence goes on along the minus strand of BLKR01009798.1, from coordinate 11,174 downwards.
TGGTGTACATGGAGACATACATATCACTGACGGCTACGGTGATGTGCACTTCGTATTTGAGGAATGGTAGTGCAACGCCAGCTTTGCAGTACGTGTGTGTGCACCACTCTATCCCTCTCGCTGGCAGCCAACGAGCAACGTGCTGCGACGTCTCAATGCACTAATCCGTGCTATGGGGAACGTGGTACCTGGGCCAAGTCCCGACATTGAAAGGCCGATTGAGAGGGGGCGCTAGCTCAGTGCATCATCTGATGTCACTGCAGTGCCTCTGATCGGGAGGTCCTAGGTTCGAGTCCCGAGGGCGGCGGGATTTTCGACACTAGCTTTCCAGATAGGTCGAATTCAGTCGCTGTCTGGAGGAGAATTCTAGCGGCCGGCTGCTCTGATGTGGTTTCCATGGTTTCTGCAATCAACACCAGGCGAATGCCGGAGCAGTACCCTAACAAACGGGCAAGGACCGCGCGCCATCTTTCCTTCCTCTTCCTTGTCCTATCCTCTCCACTTATTTTTAGTAATTACAGTATAATTGTTTTTCTATTCATATTAATACTTAGAAATAAAATTTACCACAATTTTTTAAAAATGTTTTGTTAAAGTACGTTGGAGCTGTTTGTTTATTGACAAAATTTTAGTTTCTCGTAGTTGTATTTTTCGTAAGTTCGTAGTAGTTTTGAGATTTTTTGTACTTATAGTTATATTTTTCTAATATTTTCTAATATTCTTTCGTTATAGTATTTTTTATTCATAGCAGTTCACGCAAACATCAAACAGATGGCAATTCAAAGAGTGAGCACAGTTGCATAGCTAGATGTGCTTTGGTTTCGGCAACTGTGTCTTAAAGTTCTTGTTTTAGCCGCTACTAGTTCATAGCGCTATTCCTCCTCCCGTTAGTGTTTATTGTGAAGCCCACGTACCTCCCGTTCCCGATCCCGTCCTCGCCTTCACGTTCCCTTTCCCGTTCGCGGGCTATTGTGGAGCGGCCTTAAGAGCAACGTGACGGCGTATTGCGAAAGGCTGGTGCCCCGTGACGAAGGTAACTTCACGGCACGCGTACTGTGGATTGATGAAGTTACATTCGTACGCAAGGCTCTCTTTAGCGTGGACAATTGCCGCTGGTGGGCACACGAAAATCTTCATGTCGGGCGGCTTCTCCGGCATCAGATTCGCTTGACAATTAATCTATGAAGCGGCTGAGATGGCTTAAGGCAGGTATGTCAAGGTCGCGGGCAAGGTAACAAGCATACTAGAGCTCGCGGGTGCTGCGTCCAGAGAAATTGGCGCGAGATTTAGAAATAAGGGTGGTACAAATTCATCCGGAATGGCGTCACGTCACTGCATACCTGGCCCACGACAGTCTTTGGGAGAAGTTACTTGACAGTTATTGTCACGAATTTAGCTATATTAATTCCCATTTTGACTTTAAGGTAAAGAAATGGTCCACTAAAATGAAATAACGTATCAGATTTCAAATTCTGGAAAGGATAGGACAAGGAAGAGGAAGGAAAGATCGCGCGCGGCCCGTTTGTTAGGGTACTGCTCCGGCATTCGCCTGGTGTTGATTGGAGAAACCACGGAAAACTACCGATCAGAGCAGCCGGCTACTAGAATTCTCCTCCAGACAGCGACTGAATTCGACCTAGCTGAAAAGCTAGTGTTGAAAATCCTGACGCCGTCAGGATTCGAACTTAGTACCTCCCGTTACAGGACTAATTATCAAAGCAAGTGATAGCATTGATATCTGCAAAATAATCAATTCATCTGTGGGCCGACATTCTGAGCGATCAAACCATCAGGCCGTACGCACTTCCAGATTGCCTCGATGCGGACGCATACCAGACTTCCAAAGACATGCTTCCTAGGAATTCCTTGAAAATGTGCCCTTAGTGCTCCGCAGCACGATGTGGATACAACACGACGGTGCACCGGCGCACATCCATCATGACGTGGGCGTTCACCTAGACGCGCACTTCTCAGTTCTTGGGATTAGCCAAAAGTGGCTGGACGCTAAGATCACCTGCCCCGATGCCCCTGAACTTCTTCGTGTGGATCTCCGTCAAGGATTTTGTGTATGCGACCTCACCGGACGGTGCGCCGTCGTCAAACAGACGGACACACGCATCTGCGGCCGACCTCCCCCCCGAAACATTTGGGCGTGAGTGACGGAGCTTTGCGGCACGTGCCCTGCGGTCGTAAGAGCGGGGTCATTTTGAGCTTGCACTCTAACAACTGTATTTGCGGTAGCATGTGTACTTGCGTCAGCGAAAAGCTGGTTGTGTTACAGCGGGTTTTGTTATTACACGGACTTGCAAACCTGTCCTCCACTGTGCCACGGGGTTTGGCTTATCATCCGTTCAGCACCGTCCATTCTGCGATAGAGCCGTCGTCACAAGAATAGATGAGTTTCCTAGTCAGTTCGCGCTAAACCAATTTTGCTTGTCATTGGTCGTTGCGCAATTGTGAGATAAGTCAACCGTACAAGTGTACTACTTTGCACACTAGTCGGAGGATATTTTCATTTCACGAACTAAATTAAATAGTTATTTGATTTCTAATGTCATTAGCTGCGAGTACTTTTGAACCATCCCACACAGACTGTTTAGTTGAAAGAAACAGATAAAACTCATCGTGAAAACATCGTGGAGAGTCCTACATTTTGTAATGGAATTTTTAAACAAGGCTTAATAGTCGATGGTGTAACTAGGGTGGCTCAGCCTGGGAACTTGCTTACCTAGTCTTTCGCAATGAAAGTGTAGAAGATATAATTGATTGTCTAAGTGGCTTATGGGGAGCTAATCTAAATTTCGAAATGTGTAAATCCAAACTTTCGCGAGATTCAATACCGTTAAGGAAGGTAAAAATATTCTCCATCATTTCACTATATTTATTTCAATAGACATTGCCTCTTAATTGACATGTGTTAGAAAAGGTTATACCATCAATTCAATTTCTATTTTTCAATCTTATTAGTAAAGAACGAAGATAGGGTCTACTTCTGCTAGAACTGTCCGAACTATGATATTGTTGATATTTTTGCTACAAGTATTTTTATCCCAGAGAGTTATGTCAGGTCTGTTGTGGTGCACTGTTCGATCTGTCGGTACACTTCGGTCCCAATACAGTTTATAGCTGTTGTTTTCAAGCACATTATTTGGGATATATTTGTAATATATTGTCTCAAGGCATGGTGCTAAACCACATATCTTGATAAGTTGCATATAAAAGACTTGAGAGTATCTTCCCTAATTTCTTCATGGTGTTTAATTATCATCTTTATTTTCAAACTGACGAAAAACTTTAAATTGCTGCCGACTTACCCCGTTTGACAGTTCGGTTGGCGATTCATCAAGAAAATAATATTCTATGTTTGTCAAAATGAGGGAGAAAAATTGGTATATAAAATGACATTCTTTAGTGCCGAGTTGCAACTTTTTCGCATGTCTTTCTTTTAAGTTCCTTCATAACGTTTCCTCCATCTTCCCGAGCGTCGCTGTGGCGTCGAGGAAATTTCAAGGTCATCTGATGTTACGGTTGTTTGGTTGGTTGTTAGTGATTCAGGACGCGTAAATTAATGATGTCATTAATCCCGTAAGTGTGGTGCATGTTTTCCTCGTGATGTGGCGGTGATCTTCCCCCGCTGGATGGCGAAACTCAGCGTCAATCTACTGTCGGCTAGCGGGGTTTCCCCCTAACCAGGACTCTCCCACCAGCGGGGCACCGCCCAGGCCACGACAAGCTCCCTAGAATTTTCCTCCAGACAGCGACAGAATTCGACCTAGCTGAAAAGCTTTGTTGATGCCGCCCAACGTTGCTAAGGATCAGGTGCTGAGGAAAGAGATGATTAAATTAGTTCAAAGAATTGGTCTCCCCGAACGGGATTCGAACCCGGGCTTTCTGACTTACTACGCCCAGCTGCTCTGACCACTAAGCTACCGAGCTAATGTTTTGAACAGTTTTCACGAGCGCGATTATTGCTCCTTGTAGGTATATAATTGTCACCTTACCCATCACCTTGTTGGATGCACTTACGATCGGAGAATACGTTCCGCAGACGTACAGCTATCCAAATTTTAATTATTAAAATGCATTGTTACTCAGTAACATGGTCACAATTTGAATAGCTGTACGTCTGCGGAACACATTCTCCGATCGTAGGTGCATCCAAAAAGGTGACAATTACATAGAAAGAGATAAGATTATTCTACTAAGCATTGGTTATTGTGCTTCGTACGAATAACTTCTACTTTGCATGATGACTTATTTCATAATGATACAACAATCAGCAAGCTGAAATGTGACGTGCTTTTATTTCCTTATTCGTGTTTGGTTTCAGAATTAAAGAGTTACCTAATCTACAGCAATTATTTCAAATATCAGTCCAGTAACTGATTAATTCCTCATGTAGTTCAATCTTGTATTGGTATTATATTATCTTACAAATCTACCACAAGTATTAGGAATAAATACTTTAAAGACACCAAAGGAAATTATTCCTCTACTTTTCCATTTACATGGATGTGGGATTCCTCACCGTTCGATAATGGAACCTGTCGGAAACTTTCTTCTCATCTAGACGTGTCACTATAGGGAAACTCCTTAAGACTGACACAGGGAAAATCTGACCAGTTTTAGTAACGTTACAACAGGGAAACCTCATACGATTGGCGCTGAGAAAATTCTATCATTTCTAGATAGGCCTATCTAGACAGCAAACTTGATTTCGAGAAGCCCACCTAAGAAACAAATTGGGTTCGAGAAAAATTAAATGAAATCATAGGAATATAACTATTATTCGATAAAAAAACAGCAAACCAGGTGAAGATTCTGAAACCATTGTTGTAGAATACACAGCGAAATTGCTGAACAGGTACGTTGGAATTAGCCACATTTGTTGCGGATCGTCAGCGTCCACGTATAATACTGACTCCCTAGTGAGTAAATACACTTTCCAATCCAATTAAATAAGAACTTTTAGTTGATGGAGAAAAGGCACATGAGGCGAACAGCAAATTAGTGAGAATAAGTGGGTCAACTGCTCAATAAATCTCTCATTTGCTAATTATTGGCCTAGTCATTCTTATAGGGATTCCTTTAAAGGGAAGCTAACGGGAAGTCTTCAAGTTTGATCGGGTTCATTTGAAAATCTTATGGTTAGAACTCATCAGGTTTCATTAATGGTTAGTGATGACCAGGTTTCTTTAAAAGTGAAATGATTAAAACTAGTCAGTTGTTATCGGTAGTTCTTGAATTGTAACTGACTAAAAGTAGTCAGATCTGATCGGGATTTCCTGATGAGGAAAGCTCGACCTTCCTTTAAAGATCTTTAAAGATCCATTTTTAATTTGCACATAATTTCTTTCTATACGCGAAAAAGTTGTGGATGCTGTTGCAAAATATGTACGTGTTTTTGTAACCTAGCGCCCCGTATTTTAAGCATTTCTGCGCATATTTCAACATTTTTATGGCTTACTTGTATTTGTATGGCATTTATTTATAAGGGCTAAAAGCTTGCTTACGCTTCCCGACCCTAATTGTAGCTGTTCTGTTTTTACAGTATTAAAACTTATGGTATGTAGTATTAAAAATAAAATATTAATTTCATTAATATGACTTTGATGCACTAGTACATGGGTAAATCTGGAGCCCTTTTTTATCGTGTATTTCATTTAAAAAATATGATATTCTTGAGAATATGTGACCTTCATATAGATTTGGTTGACATTATAGGATACACTGATATCATAGGGGACCTGTTACAAGAAATACATGGAAGAGTCGCAGAAACTGCCCATTTACTACTGATAAAGCAAGATGCAGGAACTGTTTGCGTTTTTATCAGTAGCTGATAACAGTGGAGGCAGAGGAGCAGATGCCTTACAACGTGGGTCTTCTTTAAGGTGTTTAAACACATATGTCGCATTGAAGTCTTGATAATCGAGATTTGAGACATTAAAGAAAGTATGAAATTCTGTAGTTATTTGTTGGAAACATCTACTTTCGAATGAATTTGATTTGGAATACAAAAATACTTGGGATCATAAAATCTACTTGTAATGATCATAGACCATTCGTTAAAATCATCTTTTAAATAACATAATTTCTTTTCGACCAGGAGAGGTGGTTCAGGGCATCAACTGAGGACATTGCAGAGCCTCTGACCGGGAGGTCATAGGTTCGAGCCCCGACGGTGGTAGAATTTTGCTTATCAGCTGGGTCGAATTCAGTCGCTGACTGGAGGAGAATTCTAGCGGCTGGCTTCTCCGTTGGTTGGTTGGTTAGTGATTCCGGGAGCGTCAACAGCTGAGGTCATTAGTACCGTAAGTGTAGTACATAGTTTTTTCCTCGGAAGATGGTGGTGATCTTCCCCCATTGAATGGCGAGATCCGGCGCCGACGTACCGTCGGCTAGCAGAGGTTTCCCCCTATCCAAGACTCTCCCACCAGCGAGGCACTGCCCCAGCAGGGACACGCTCTAAGCTCCCGACCGGTCTCCCGGAATATATGGTGGTATAATATATGTTAGTGTGTGTGTGTGTGTGTGTGTGTGTGTAAGGGGAGAGGATAGGACAAGGAAGAGGAAGGAAAGAACGTGTTCGGTTCGTTTGTTAGGGTACTTCATAGGGTACATATCTAGCTGAAAAGCTAGTGACGAAAATCCCGGAGCCGTCACGACTCGAACCTAGGACCTCCCGGTCAGAAGCGCAGTGACATCAGTTGATGCACCGCTCCCGGTGGCTGTTTGAAACTAGTGGTGCTACAACAACACATACTTTGTCGCAATTTTTCTAAATTTGCCATTTTTCGAAAATTCAGAGAGTTCAACGAAAAGGAGACCTGTCCCATTCTTTGAAGCGTCCCTTCTTCTATACGTGGAACATGTTTAAAGAAACAATTTGGAGCGGCTTTGAAAAAAACAAATTTAGAAATTGCATAAATTTCATACACGAATTACGTGAAAACTACTCGTTTTTTTTCAAAACGCACGTCCATTTTAATAAGCTGATATTTTACAACAGACTTTCTTTACGACAAAAATTTCCATTTTCCATTTGGTAGTTTTTGAAAAATGAAAGAGTTCGCCAAAAATGGGAATAACACTATATTTTTACAGTCCCTTCTTACGTATGTGGAAAAACCGTAAGGAAAAAATGTGGAATGTTTTTTGAGAAAATATTGTTAAAAAAAGTGTCTACTGTATTTTGCGCAAAATTACAAGAAAATTACTTAACATAAACATATCTAAAATTCTATCTTTGAGAAACAGATTTAATTAAGAAACAATCTGTATTGTATTTGTAGGAAGACGTCGCACAAAATTAAACTTTTGAAATTTTCGAAAAATCAGGAATTTCAAAGAACATGAGATATGCACGCCTAGTGTAGTTAACCCACATTTTGCGAGTGCGAGATACCGACAAGGTGGCTTTCAGCAATTCGTCCATCCATCTGTGAACAACACTTCGTACCGTACGCGTACGTACCTTACACAGGTTTTTCATTGTAGAAATCACGACCTTTGATAAATTACGGGATGTGGTTCACGGGATTGGTCAATTAATGAAACACATTAGTTTGCTAATGTTTCCGAATTTATAATTCCTTCATCAGCGCTACAGTAAAAAAAACAACAACAACACAAGAATGAAGACAACTATCTGAACAATATTAATTAACAAATACACCATATATATACATCAACATAAGTGATAAACCAAAAAGTAATATAAACACACACATTACTAATATATTAAGAGGTCACGCTCCATATCTACCTCCAAACCAACTACAACAAGGAGTTACAGCACACGGGTCCATCGCAAGACCCGTTTGAATGGTGTCACTGCCCGAGTAAGCAAGAATGAAAATGTGTTGTCAGACCATGTGCTACTGCCGCCTCCATGCCATAAAACCATGCGTATCTCTGGTCGACCACATGTTCAATCAGCAGTATAACCAGACAACTCAATAATACTGAGGAAAACAATTGTTAAGCAGTTACATACATTGACAAAATTATTATTACACTATCGTTTTTAACTTATTGAGAAATGTACTGACAGAGAAATGTAAATAAAGTGTTGTGGGTAAGACTTACTTCCGGTCAATATGTATTAATATTTTATATTAATTTGGCTGTATTATACGTATTGATTAATAAAGACATTCATGGTAATCTATACTAATATATAAAGACAGAAGTGCGTTGTCTTCCAGCGCGGTAATCTCTGAATCTACTGAACCAGTGCTGATGAAACTTTGTGCTAGTATCCTTTTAAAGGCATGGAGTACTATAGGCTATGATTTACAAACATAAACTGTAATATATTTTCAAAATAATTACTTTTGGACATTTTCGCCTAGCCTTACATCACAGATTCAAGAGTGCATCAATGTCAATAGTTAAGCTGCGCGCCATCAGAGGATGATGTCTGAGATCTACTACTGATTTCATCAATGCCCAGAATTATTGCAAAATTCATTAGTTTGAATAAGGTTATGTAATGTCCCTGTGTAAATATTTGAAAGAAAGCCGTAACTGAAGTGGTAAATAATGTCAATGTTCATGTATTGCTCTTTGTTCGTGTTATATACTAAGTGGCAAGAAATAATATGAGTTTGAAAGTGTTTAATCATTGAGGTAGGTTGGAGAGAATAAAAAGTACAATAATATACAGTACAGAATATATTAATGTACACGTACAATGTACACATATCGTATACAATCTAAACGTCTTCTTTTACAGAAATGTGTGACAACTGAATTGTTTGACTAAACGACTGTCACAATTGTCAAAACATATTACAAATGCCAAGAGATGGGCAGTCTACTAAAATTTTGAATCGGTTACTCAGAGGGAAGATCGACTTGCTGAAGTACTTACTCGCCCCATTGAAAACAATACTGCAAGAAGGGGAGAAATGTGAATAATTCTCTAAGTAGTAGGGCAGCTGTTCATTAGGACTCTCACTTTGACTATTTACACAATTCTTAGGTTCAAAATGGTAAAATGGAAAATGTGTAAATGTTTTCAGTCCATTCAGTAAACGTTTTTCTTCAATATGCGAAGGCAGTTTGAACAGTGGTGTGTAATTTAGGAATGATCATTTACATATTAAGACTAATGTGTACAGTTGTTTGTCATATTAATTGCAGTTGTACTTTGTTCTTGTACATGCGAAGAAGTTTAGTGCAGTGGTTGGTAATTAAGCAATGGTCATTACAATATTAAGACTAATATGTGCAGTTGTTTTGCATGTCACTGGCTCCTAATGAATGAATGAATGAATTCATATATATTTTTCAATAAATAATTGGAAAAAATAATTTATCTAAAAATATTTTGTCTAAGCAAATCTGTGAGTCCTTTGTTTCTATTTTTCAGTATTCATGTTCATATTGGTAAAATGGAAAATGTTTGTATGTTTTCAGCCCACCCAGTAAAAGTTTTTCTTCAATAACTTTATTTGCATATTAAGACTAATCTATGCTATTTTGTTGCATATCAATGGCTGCAAATGAATGATTTTTATCAATATTATTCAATAAAATATAAGAAAAACTTAATTTATCTAAAAAAGTTTGTCTGGGCAAATATATGAATCTGGGAGCTCTTGGTTTCTATTATTCAGCTCTCACGTTAAAATTGGTACAATGGAAAATGTTTGTCTTCAGTCCACCCAGTAAAAGTTTTTCTTCAACATTTGAAGGAGTTTTGTGCAGTGGTATGTATTTTAGGAATGACCATTTACATATTAGGACTAATCTGTAGAGTTCTTTGCATATCAGTTGCTGTTGATCAATCTTCTATATGTGAAGAAGTTTTGTGCAGAGGTTGATAATTATAGAATGATCATTTACTTATTAATACTAATATGTGCTTTAGTTTTGCATATCAATTGCTCCCAATAATTGAATTCATCCATACTTTTCTATAAAAAAATAGGCAGAAATTAATTTATGTAACAAAATGTTCTTTTGAGCAAATAAATAAATCTGGGAGTTCTTGGTTTCTATTATTCAGCTCTCCTGCACAAATTGAAAAAATGGAAATTAATTTATGATTTTGTAAACCCAGTAAAAGTTTTTCTTCAATATGGGATGAATTTCTGTGCAGTGGTATGTAATTTAGGAATGATCATTTACATATTAAGACTAATCGGTAAAGTTGTTTTGCGTATCAATTGCTCCCAATGATTGAGTTCATTAATATATTTCTAAAAAAATAAGCAAAAATTAATTGGTCTAAAAATATTTTTGTCTAAGCAAATAATATCTGGGAGTCTTTGGTTTCTATTATTCATATTTCAGAATCCATAATCTCTATCTCTTGAGATAAAATAATGATGCTAATATTGTTTTGTTATGCGGCTCAGTGCATTGTCAATTTATTATTTACACATAATGTAATGTTGGTGGATCATTAGTTTTCTATTGTATCAGTCGTATGATGAATTGATTTACCTGAACAAATAAGTTTTATACTACGTGTTACTATCACACAGGACATTGAACCTATATAGTTTTGTCATCTTTAGAATTATAAAAACTGGTAATTATGTTTCAGAATAGATACAAGTATTTTCATTTATTTTTATGATTATGAATCATCAATTACGTTATGACATCTATAACTATTACTCCGGATCTCCCGTACCCGTGCATGAACTTGCGCATATTATACTCAGCTTAAAACAGTAAGCACCTTCAAGGTCACGATTTGACATATCAATTACAAAACTTTTTTTATGAATACATTAGAAGAAAAAATATAAAAATAGGATAAGTTTTACAACGTGACAGTTTTGATAGTGTTGGAATATATAAAACTCCACAAAAATTTTATATGTGAGTACAAGTATTTTACTTTGTAGTTTAGATTTATTTATTGCTTTTAGTTATAAAGTGAATGTTTAGAAGCTGGAACTTCAAATAAGAAAAATGTCATTATTTGTGGAAAAGTGAGCGAGGTAATCTGGAAATTTACAAATGGGGGTCAAGAGAAGACAGCTATCGTGACGTGGCCGGGCAGAGCATGGCAGGGAGAAGGGCGGAGAAGCGATACAATGGAAGAGATAGAGGTAGGTCCCACCGCAGAGCATGAAAAGATTGAATTCCTCTTCCTGTATAATAATTTACTGTAATAAATGCCCGAGCAACGCCGGGTACTTCAGCTAGTA
>BLKR01009797.1:0-87093 GCA_011170035.1 Teleogryllus occipitalis | reverse complement strand
AAGAAGCTATAGAAGCACAAGGTCACAAGGTAAGACAAATTCATAATATTAAACATCGTCTAACAAAAGCACCTCTATCAATGTTTTTTGTGGACTTAGAACCTCAAAGCAACAACAACAAAATTTATGATATCGAATATTTACTTCATGCAAAAATACGTTTTGAACCACCGCGCAAAAAACGTGAAATAATTCAATGTAAGCGTTGTCAGTCCTACGAGCACAGTTATCGTTACTGTACGCTTCCGTATAGCTGTGTGAAATGCGGAAAGAATCATGATAGTCGGACCTGTACTAAAAGTAGAGACACACCAGCTACATGTGCTTTGTGTAGCCGTGATCATCCAGCAAATTATAAATGTTGCGAAGTATATCAAAAAATTCGTAACAGCAAGTATCCTAGAGAAAATCAAGACAGTGAAAACTCGATGGAAAACAAAAATGAAAATAGCAATTCAAGTTCAACAAAGAGTAAACAATCTACAGGAACCAGAGACACACAGCGCACATACGCACAAGCGGCCCATTTTTCGCAAATCAATAATCAAAATTCATCGCATGAAAATAATCTGATATCCATAATTCAAGAATCGTTTAAAAAATTCGAGTCCATCTTAGCAAAGCAAGCGGAACAAATTTCCAGCCTGATTAATATCATGACAGAAATAATGAAGAAACTATGAACAATTTATTGCGAATAGGCTCTTGGAATGCCAACGGAATTCTCCAACATCGTAGAGAGTTAGAAGTGTTTCTACATCAAGAAAAAATTGATATACTTCTTGTGTCCGAATCACATTTTACGGAAAGAAGCTATCTACGTATACCTAACTACGTCGTCTATTGCACAAATCACCCAGATGGAACAGCTCATGGAGGCACTGCAGTAATAATGAAAACAAAATTGAAACATAATTTGTATGAAGAAAATGCTGAAGAACATCTGCAAGCAACATCGATACAAGTATATGATAAGTTTGGTCCGCTCGTGATTTCAGCTATATACTCCCCTCCAAAATACAAGATAACCACTGATCAATATATCAAGTTCTTTAAAACACTCGGCCCGAGATTTATCGCTGGAGGTGACTACAATGCGAAAAATCAACTGTGGGGATCACGATTGGTAACCACAAGAGGTCGAGCTTTAGAAGGAGCTATTTCAACACTAAAACTCCAAACAATTTCATCAGGAAATCCCACCTACTGGCCAACGGATGGTAATAAAGTTCCTGATGTATTGGATATCTTCGTCACAAGGGGTATGGCTCAAACTTATCACACAATAGAACCGTCTTTTGATCTTTCATCTGATCATTCTCCAGAAATACTAACAATCAGTTCTTCTGAAATTAAAAAGAAAGAAAATAAATATCTTACAAACAGAAAAACCAACTGGGAAGAATACAGCAACTGGCTTAACTGCAACACCACTGCCAAGGTCCGTCTAAAGTCTCCAGGAGACATCGATAACGCTGTTGAATATTTAATACAACACATTCAACAGGCAGCTGTATATGCTACACCAAAAACGAGTGTGTTTGAAAAAAATAAATATCCTGCAGAAATAATGAAGTTAATTAAAGAGAAAAGACAGATGAAGACATGGCAACACACTCATCATCCGGACGACAAACGTCTACTAAACAGAACTTCCCGCCATTTAACCAGAAAATTGCAAGAATTTCACTCGGAGGAAATGAAGGAACGCATAGAAAAGCTGTCACCTTCAAAAGCAACGGATTACTCCTTATGGAAAATTACTAAAAACTTAAAAAGACCTACAAAACATGTTCCCCCCCCTCCGTAAAATCAATGGAAGCTGGGCCAGAACAGAGAAAGAAAAGGCAGAAGAATTTGCAAATTATTTTACAAAAACATTTCAACCATACCCCTCAACATTACTCACAGAAGAACAAGAAATTATAGAATTCCTGGAAAGTCCTCTTCAAATGTCGCTACCAATCAAATTCTTCTCCACAAAAGAAGTCACAGCAGGACTGAAATTACTACCAAACCACAAGGCTCCTGGTCACGATCGAATTACAGGAGAAATGCTAAAAAAACTTCCAAAGAAACTCATTGCCCTCGTAACATCTATTTTTAATGGAATAATACGTATTGGGCATTATCCTTCGCAGTGGAAATTGGCACAAATAATTGTAATTCCAAAACTGGGAAAACCTCTACAAGAAGTTACATCCTACAGACCAATAAGTTTATTGCCTTCGTTGTCTAAAGTTTTTGAGAAACTACTACTACTCCGCATATATCCTATATTTGGAGAAAATGATGCAATCCCAGATCATCAGTTTGGTTTCAGGAAACAACATTCTACAATAGAACAAATTCATAGAGTAGTCGACACCATCAACGAAGCTCTAGAAAATAAAATGTATTGTTCCGCTCTATTTCTAGATATTACGCAAGCCTTTGACAAAGTGTGGCATCAAGGCTTATTATACAAAATTAAGAAATGTCTGCCTCATCCATTCTATAACATGATTCATTCCTTCATTTTGGATCGATTTTTCCAAATAAAATTCGGAGATGAAATAACGTCGTTCCATCCAATACTATCAGGAGTACCACAGGGCAGCATCCTCGGACCAGTTCTGTATACGCTGTACACCTCTGACTTACCTCAGTCATCGGATGTCATCACTGCAACATATGCAGATGACACAGCCCTGCTAGCTTCGCATGAAAACCAAGAAACGGCAACAAGAACATTAAAAAATCATCTGGCGCATATAAACAAATGGTTTAATCTATGGAGAATAAGACTGAATGAAACAAAGTCCAAATGTATAACATTTACTCTAAGAAAAACAATAAATACAAGAATAGAAATAAATAGAAAACTAATTGAAAACGTAGACACCGTCAAATATCTGGGACTACATCTTGACAAAAAGTTAACCTGGAAGAAACATATTTCAATTAAAAGAAAGGAAGCAGAACTAAAATATAGGCAACTGTCATGGTTAATAGGGAGAAAATCTTCTTTAAGTCTAGAAAATAAAGTCTTACTTTACAAAACAATATTGAAACCCATATGGACATATGGAATTGAACTCTGGGGAACAGCCTCACATTCAAATGTAGAAATAATTCAAAGATTTCAATCAAAAAGTCTCAGATCATTAAACAATGCTCCCTGGTTTGTATCAAACGCCACTATACATAAAGATCTCCATATCACCACTGTTAAAGAGGAAATCACTCTAAAATCTCTCAAATACCAACACAGACTCGAAAATCATAGCAATCATCTAGCCATCAACATCTTAGACAACAGCACAATGACAAGAAGATTAAAAAGAGTACATCCTCTTGATTTGGACCACAGATTTAAATAATAACTTTTTTTTAATAATTGTAATTTTATATTATACTATTTTCATTTTGTCACCATGTTTATTGTATGTATGTATTTTTGTTGTGGTTATTGTTTTTTGCTTTTGTTATGCTTTTCTAATAAGATGTGTTTTTTTTGTTGTTGTTTTAGTTTTTTGCTTTCTCTGGTTGGACAACTTTTTAAAAATAATATTTAGAAAGAACCAGAACTGTATGGTTTCTTTACATGTCAATAATTTATGTACAATTGTATTTGCCGAATGTTCATGTAGAACAAATTGCAAATAAAGCAGATGTTAAAAAAAACAAAAATGTAGCGCAAAATTGTTCCCGTCAATACTTATAATTTCTCTTCATTCGTAATCCATTTCTTGTCCATTTTTATACTTTTGAATGCTTTCATAGTTTTCTGTAATCCCAATTTGTTTACTTTAGGTAAGTTGTTTTCAGTCCTGAGTGTTTTACAATTTACGTGTTTCAGATTTTCTCTCTTCTTTTGTGCTGAAAGTACTATGTATTTCAATAATTTTTATCGAAGAAAAATTTTACATATATCTGTTAAAAAATTTACGCAATAATAGTTAATACATACATACATACATACATACATACATATACAGTAAAACACACATACACACATTATGTTCATCCATAACTTTTTATTAGGTTCCCTTATATTTTTCGACTGCTACTCATATATCTCTTTTCATAATTGTTTAGTTCACTTTATTTATCCTTTATCAATTTCTGTGTTTTAAGTCTGCGTATTACTTTTATTTCGTATTTTCCTTGTTCTCGTTCATTGTTAAAACTGAAAATTTTGTCAATCCTTGTTCTTATGCATTTTTTGTTTTATATTTACACACGTTGAAATCGTTTCCCTTAACATTAGTTGAGAACCTCTTGTCTTCAATTTATCCATTTCTCTCTTTCTATCCCTCTTTCCTCTCCACATTTTTATACGTATTTACTGGTTTTCCCACAATTTTACGAGTTCACCGCCGCCTTTTCCTTTCTCCGTCGATCCTCCTCCCTGCCTCAGACCGCGAGTTCCTCTCTAGATGTTGCTTCAGAAAACAGATTGTGCGCGGCGTGTTTAGTTTAGCAGGACGAAGCGATCATGGCCCATATTTCGGGGATCGGAGGCGCGCGAGTGCGCGCGCGCCGCGCCGTGGCGGGGAGGGGGCGGGGCAGGCCGTGGCGGGGCGGGGGCCGACGCCGGTAGCGCCGGAGACCGGGCGCGGGTGGGCGGGCGTTTCCGCCGGCGCACGCGGCCATAGGATGTGAGGGCGAAGGTGGCGATATTCGCGATCGAAGGTTGATTTATACGTCCCACGTTGCCCGCTCCGGTGTTGTGGTGATTATGGCGATAACCCGAACCTCCGATTGTCGCCCGTTCGAGTCCATGGCTCTCCACGCCCCGCCCCGTCCCGCCCCGCCCCAGCCCTGCGCGTCGCGTCCCGCCGCGGCCCGGGATTTTCATGCGCGTTTTTGTGTTCATGTGTGGAAGAGAACGCGGAAATCCTCATCTTTCATCCTGTCATCGATAGCATGTTTCATGAGTCGTTAATCGCCTAGGAGTTGCGCTGAATGGCCGGCCGAATTGGAAATGTGGAAATGGTGTTATAAGAACGTTGATGTGAGTGTGGGCGGATTTCGCAAAGTGAATGCGTGGGAGGAACATGTCTTTCTAGTGGTCGTAACACAATAAAATTTGGAAGTTTTTCTATAAAGCTTAACACAGTGTTTGTGACATATGAGATTTTAATCCATTCGATGTTCAGTTTGCAGTTAACTCCTTCGAAGACGCCAAACCTATCTATTTTATGTGGATGATTTTTTACGCTATACTTGTGAAATTAAAAAAAAGTCATTACCTCATAAATATTATAATCGCATTTGATGTCATAAGTTTTCACTGTGAATTTTAAATACAGTTATGTAAAATGAATATTACTTCAATCTGCTTTTTGAACCAGGAATATGAAATCTTCTCCATGGTTTCCAATAAAAATTAGTTTTTTAGAGCTTTTGTAAAGTGGAACACATCACGTATTTACCCGTTTATTCATTAACTGTGTTTCGTTTCCATTTCATGTATGCATGCCTGGTGAGAATTGCACTCTAAAAAATCATAAAAATCCCTTGATACTAAAATTTACCACGTCATAATTTAATACAAATAATTTTGTAGAAAAGATGATGAACGTATGCTTTCTGTAAATCTACAATTGAAACGTTTTGTTAAGAAGATTCATTTACTTGCATCTTATCGTGTCACACTTAATTGAATGTATTCTAACATTGTGAAACGGCATTGAACGCCAAACTTAGGAAGAGATACGTAGATTGATTGATTGATTGATTCATGTTTCCTGGCGCGTCAACTGCTCTGGTCATTAGGCCCGTTAGTGTAGTGCATTTTTTTCTCGGGAGATGGCGGCATGGGAGATGGCGGGAAGCAAAGAGTCGGAGGAGAAGAGAGTGATGCGAAGTAGACGAAGAAGGGGGTTACACGAAGAGAGGATGATTGATTGATTGATTTTTTCGTGTTTCCGGGCGCGTCAACTGTTTTGGTCCCGTTAGTGTAGTGCATGTTTTTTTCTCGGAAGAAGGCGGTGATCTTCCCCCGCTGGATGGCGAGATCCGGCGCCGACCTACCGTTGGCTAGTGGGGTTTCCCCCTAACCAGGACTCTCCCACCAGCGGGGCACCGCCCCAGCCGGGACAAGCTCTAAGCCCCCGACCGGTCTCCCGGAATATGTGGTAGTGTAGTGCATGTTAGTGTCAGTGTGTGTGCAAGGGGAGAGGATAGGACAAGGAATAGGAAGGACAGATCGCGCGCGGTCCGTGGCCCATTTGGTAAGGTACTGCTCCGGCATTTGCCTGGTGTTGATCGGAGAAACCACGGAAAATTATCAATCAGAGCAGCCGGCTGCTAGAATTCTCCTCCAGACAGCGACTGAATTCGACCTAGCTGAAAAGCTAGTGTCGAAAATCCTGCCGCCGTCAGGACTTGAACCTAGGACCTCCCGGTCAGAGGCGCTGCAGTGACATCTGTTGATGCACTGAGCTACCTCTCCCGGTGAGATACGTAGACAATTTCGTTCGCCCGACGGACAAGAGTAACGCGTACAAAAAAGGGAATTTTCTGAAATTGCATTGCATAAGATAAGAGCGGCAATTGGCTAAAATAATTATTCCCGTAAGCATAGTACACGCTATGTACTTTGAAGGTAGCTCTGTGGCTCTCCTGCTGGAATGTGGGAGCTGCCGCCGGGCAACACGTCGGTTTGCCTGCTTTCTCGCCTCCAGAAATTTCTTCCAGGGGGATACCACCTCCCTAGCCGGGACAAATTCTAACCTCCCGACTGGTCTCCAACATGTGTGGAAGAGTAGTGCACGTAAGTGTAAGTGTGTGTACGTAAGGGGAGAGGCGGGGCAAGAATGAGGATGGAAAGATAGCTCGCAGTCCGACGCCCATTTGTTAGGTAACTTTTATATTCGCTTGGTATTGACCGGAGAATCCACAGAAAACTACAGATCAAGGCGGCCGGTTGCAAGAATGCTTCTCCAAAGAGTGGCTGAATTCGACATATCTACCTAAAGTCGACAGTTCTCGACCGTCTTGACTTGAACCGCTAGGAGCTCATTGTCAGAGACATTGCATCGACAACAGTTCCTCCTCTGAGCTCTCTGATCCGATCTCAAAACGTAGATGCTCTTTAAGAATGATTACGTCACATCCATAGTTTGCCAATTGCGGTGTATCAATTGACCGTTCCTCATTCGTTGGCGAGCCCTCGAGCGATTCACATCGAGCAGCACAGTCTAACGAGCGAACCATTACTGCTAGTTCAGTTGCATTCGCGGTCAGTGAAGGAAAGGTTGTGCCAATGTTAAGAGAGCAGCAGCCTCGAAACAGGGCTGCTAATTGTTAGTTCTATAAAACTACTTAATTCTCCAACCAGTGAGTCTAGTAAAACGTTATTAAGTAATCAGTGTTCAAGGGGCAGTTTAATGCAAAAGAAAGCTCAGGGTTTTCAGCATTATCTTGTGCCAAATCTAAATCTAGTGCAACTCCGGAACATCAACTTACAACAGCGATTCTACATGCAGCATGTCAACAACCAGTTGAAGAAAAACCGAGTACCAAACAGCAAAAAATTGTTTACGAAGGCGTGGATAAAGTAGGTTCCTCGGAAAGTGAAAAAGCATACCCGGACTCATCGGAACCGAACAGGAACAAGCGCGTCCGGCAAGACCACGAGAATTGCGTAGAGTCCAATTCAAATACTGGTAATCAAACTAGTAAACCAATGAACGAGAATAAAAGGAAAAAGACTGATTTTGAAACTTCTGTCTTTGTATATAATGTTCCCACTCACTCAAGATATACTGAACTAGACAATGTATTGAGCGAAGATGATAATGCAGGAAATTCAGACACAAATAAGCAGCCGAAAAAAACATAAATTCCCCCAATTATAGTGTAAGATGAGGCAGTAACATTCCTTTAATCTTACAAGAAAACAAAGAAACAATGCAAAGTGACATCAACACCCGTTTAGAAAATAATGGGGTGAAAATCAATCTAACGGAAATTGATGATTACCGTAACTTCAAAAAAATTCTAGAAATAAAGATACCATTTCATTCGTTTAGGGATGATTTTAAAGTGTCTAGGTTATACAGGATGTCCCACCAACTATCGACCACTCCAATAACTGCTAAACAGTTCAGGATATCGAAATGCAATTTCGCTCAACAATGCCGAATCATAGGGCAAGTAACATGCCATAGAGAAATTGTCGATAATAATTTTAGTTTTCAAGAAATTTAATCATCTTGGATTTTTTAAATGAAACTAAATATTTTTCTCGCCAGAAATGCGTAGACCATAAAAACGAGGATTAAAATGATGTATCATATGCTAATATTTTGATAGTAATTTGAGAATAAAATTACTTTCTGACATGTAATTTTGATTTAAACGGGCAATCGTGTAGCAGCCCTTGCAACTCTAGTCTTCGGGGAAGGTGTCCTTCGCGGCGTCAAGGCTGTTGCGTGGAGAGGAAAGACAGAGGGTGGCAGAAAAGGAGAATAGGCATAACTACAGCAATCCTTGATCTTCTTACTAAAAAACACATACATCACATACACATACGTCACTCTAAAAAACACCAATTTTAACGATCAGTGAGAGTGAATTTTTTCATTTATTTATCTGGATTTAGTAACTTGTCTTCTACTGAAATTTCAAAACATCGATCGTTCCAAAGAATGATATAAAAAATTGGTAGCACTAGAAAGATAATAATAAATATCATTTTCAAACTAGACAAGAATACAAGTACTTTCTCTTCGTTGGTAAATTTTATTTTTAATTAAGATAAAAAGAAAACAGTGCATTTCCGTCTTCAGCCGTGGATTTTCAAGTTTGTGGCAGCACATGGCGCCATGAAGTGAGAAACTCTCCAATGAGTATTAGCAGTCGCGACGGTAGATATGCATTTTTGTTAAAGTTTGGTAAATTTACATTGATATAACTGTCAAGATTATTTCAAAATTGTTATTACTTTATTTTGGTACGTGTTTAAAGAGTAAATTTATTAACTGTAAATAATAAGTGAAAAATGTCTACCTATTCATTAGTTGATGAATTAATAAAGATATTACAATGCAAATTTTTAAGCATTGATTCGCGCTACATGTTCTAAAATGACAGCTTGTTTCTGCACTGAGTTTGATTCTTGTAAGTTTGAAAATGACCTTTATTATTATCGTCCTACCGGTACATTTTTCTATTTTGTTCTTTTCGTTTATCGTTGATTTAGACTTTCGGAAGAAGAAAAGTTCAATTTAGATGAACAAATGGGAAAAATCGCTCATTCTGATCGTTAATATTGATGTTTGTTCTTATGTTCTTTGTGTCAAGACCATGAATCGCTGCAGTTACGCCTTCATCCTGCACGGCCACCCCACTTACACTCCGCCCTTCACAAAACAGTCTCGACGCCGCGAAGGCCATCTTTCCCAGTCGGCGACTGTAGCAAAGGCTGCCCGTTTACTTGAAAATATCATGCCAAAAAATCTAACTTATACTAAAATTAATATCAAAATACTAACATATGATACATCATTTTATTCTTATTTTTATGATGTATCCATAGCTGGTGAAAAAATATAGTTCTGTTTAAAAAATCAAAGATGATAACATTTCTTGAAAATTAAAAATATTATAGACAATTTCTCTACGGCATGTTAGTAGCCACATGACTTCGCATTGTTCAGCGAAAACTGCATTTCGATATCAAAATGCCGAAGGCAAATAACAATAAGAAAGAGGCTAAAATCCCCGTATTCATGCTCAATTTAATTAAAGAAAAACTGATGCTAAGACGGAAATGGCAGAACACGCGAGACCCATGTATAAAACACAAAGTAAATCAAACTCAATGAAAAATAGAAACAAATATAGACGAACATATATTTATTAAGTTCCAAAATTTCATTGCTGAAATATCGAAAGGATCTAGACAACTATGGAGCACAATTAAAAAATTAACAAAAGAAAGTAATAAACTATCTCCCTTAAAAATAATAATTAATATAACAGCTCTAACGGATTAAAAAAAAGCGTCAACTTTTGCCGCCAATTTCAAAAGGATAGTAACCCCTAATAAACCGGAAATTATGAATCAAAGTAGGCAAATTGAAAAGTTTCTCTCTCTTCCACTCACAACGGTCCCTCAAAAAACAAAACGCATATCTGCGTCTGAAACACGTAAAATAATCTTTAAATTAAAACTAAAGAAAGCAGCAGGGAATGATCAAGTAACCACGCAGATTCTCAAGGAGCTCCCACGGGTAACTATAGCAGGACTTACAGCGATATATAATGCAGCTCTAAGACATAATTACTGTCCGTATATATGGAAACAAGCCATAATAATACCAATAACCAAACCTGGTAAGGTCTACAGCTTGAGACCAAAGTTTACTACCTAATATAGGAAAAGTGTGTGAAAAATTAATTCATAGAAGGTGAAATAGTTTCCTAAAAGAAAACAATATAATTCCAAAAGAACAATTCTGATTTCGCAAATATTACTACTCAGCGATATTTCCTACAAAATCGTTCCTTCGCGGTGAAATTGAATTATACCCTTAGATGGAAAGAACAGAAATAACATGTTTCGCTGATAACAAAGTGCTGTTCAGAACAAACCAAGATGTGGATCAAGGTAGAGGAATTTTACAAAAATTATAATTCATTTATAAAATGGTGCTCAAAATGGCTAATAAAAATACTCTACTAAATTGAAACAAAAGATATTTTCTTTAAGAAGACTTAAAATGCCCAACCCACTAATTAAATATGTAATATTAAAATGTATATAAAAAGATCAACCAGTGAGATATTTAGAAGTACTTCTAGGCCAAAAACTGTCGTGGAAATATCATATTAAATAAATTGCCAAAAACCAGACGTGAAAGTAGCAAAACTAATATCCACTCATAAATAGCAACTCTAAACTAAGCATAGAATGTGGTATAACTTTATTCAAATCCATTATTAGACCATCTCTTTCTTATGCTTGCCCAGTCTGGGGTGGAGCCGCAGAAAGTACCTTAGAGAAAATGCAAGTATTAGTTCAAAATAATTTCTTAAGACGCATAATTAAAGCACCCTGGTACGTGTCAAATAAGACAGATTAGAAACGAATTTAAAATTTAAATACTTACATTAGAAAACTATCAGTAAATTTTTTTGAGGAACTACCAAATGCGGAAATGTTTTAAAAACTTTTAAACTATAACGTTCAGCAGAAGACATTAAAATTATTTCAATATACCCTATGGATAAATTACGTCCACCATAAACGCTTCAATAAGAATGTAATTTCAGTA
Source organism: Teleogryllus occipitalis (assembly GCA_011170035.1). NCBI lineage: Eukaryota > Metazoa > Arthropoda > Insecta > Orthoptera > Gryllidae > Teleogryllus > Teleogryllus occipitalis. Next base: position 75,820 of record BLKR01009797.1, on the reverse strand, counting down.
TAGAGAATTATTAAACATACAAACAAAATTAAACAATAAAATGTCACAAATCTCTGGAAAACCCGTTGATTAACCAGACAGAAAATAAAGCTGTAAAAACAATCATCGTTGTAACCCTCCTCAATAAACCATCCATAAAGGTATATCCTACGCTTGGAAGGACCCCAAAAAGGGACTCCTTCCCTTCACCTCAAGAGACAAGACACGGCCTCGAGGTAGTTTTCTAAGCTGTGCGTCTACAGGCTACTTTTCTGCGGTATTGAATGTGCGCGCCCAGTGAACGCGGGGGTCCCTGGCGCCCCGAGCGGCGCGCGTCTTATCTCGCGCCGGGAGGCCCTTGCTTCGGCTCCGCGAGGTGCTCGGCTCGTGCGCCTCGCGTGCGGAATCGTCGCCGCTCGCTGCTCCGCGTCGCCGCATTTTGCGTCGCACAGTGGGGCTGTGGGTTCGGAGAGGTAGGGTTAACCGTTCCACGGCCGGGTGGGATATTGCAACGCTCCCCGAAAATGGGCGTGTGACATTTTATTATCATAGTTTCTTACATAAGTTCACTTTGTCCGATTATTGATTGATCAGTTAAATTATTAAAGTGAAATGGAACTCCAGCCCGCGCAGGACCACGGAATGAAATAATTAAATGCATTCAATTAATTAAATTAGGTACAGTTTTGAGAAGCACCCGCATTGTTCCAACTTCTCAATGGCCCCGAAGATCCGTTCGAAATGTATCTTCAAGAGAGCGTGGTTCCAGGGAAAAGATATTCATAATTCCGTTGATCATTAGGCGTAATAAACTTAAATTTACTCAAACAATTCTTATCTCCCGTGCCACTATATGCACATAAATGAATTTGCCATTTTACGACAGTAAAGGGAATCGTTAATATGCGTGTAGATTCATCTAACAAATAAAGTCTACCGCGATAATGTTTGTAAGAAATTTGATTTCTGTGGATTTTCGTGCTCTGTAATGTACACAAGCGAATAACTCGCGAGAGTATGATTTGACAAACAACAGTGGGGTGAGGGCGAGTTGCTTGTATTATGAACTGTATCTAATCCGCAGATTATCAAACCGAAAGTCATTATAAGGAATCCATCGATGCTTGTACAAGAGAAAAGTGTAACGCGCCCACCCAACACCATCGGATCTTTGAAATCCTTGCTGTGTTCGACTTCTATGCATGAAGATTTTAATCAATGTGCAGACATTAAGGCAGCCTGTTTTGACAGTACGCTCTGAGCCAATTAGTTTTGATCGTGTTCACTATTCAGTGTACTTTCCATTTTTATAGCATCTTCAAGGTTCAAGAAACAATGTTTTAGCTTTTTGATTTTTAAGAAGCTGACAAAAACAAATTTAAAAGGAAATGTTTAAGCAACACAACTGTCACAGATGACAACAGATAAACCTTTTACTAATAGTCATTTTTTATTCATCTATGTTATGTAATTGCAGTATCGATTCTAAAAACTGTAAGATTTGCCTCAATGACCTCGAGGAAGCTTTCTTCATCGTATTTGTACTACAAAGTCACTTGAGGAGCAAGAAATCTCAAATGCAGACGAAAGAGTAGGAGCGTCGCAGAGATGCAATATTTTCGATTGATTCCGAAAAGGTCCTTCTCCTAATAACGCCCTGGAAATGCTTAACATTGCACCCTACACCTTGGAATTCTTTAACATTCAGCGAATTAGAAAATTTTATTTTAAAAGAAATATATAGCGAAAGAGGATATGAAGAGTTGTATGCCACACGGCCAATAAATATTTACATTTTGCGCGTCCTCACTGGCTGCAATAACGTAGTATTTAAAATAATTAATGAAGAGTTCAATGTTCATGTTATGACAAACGAGAGATGCCCATCGAAATATTCCAGGAGTGCAATATGTTCATCATTATTTACCACTGCAATGGTCTCTACTAACAGAAGATTTTAGTTCCGGTTCTAATAAAAGCGAGTTTTTCGAGACCCGACAATAATTTGATAGACCGAAGCATATAACAAAGATTATTGATTATGTCAGCTTTTACAGGCGGTTTCCAGGGTTTCATATGATCTTTTTCAGGCAGATGTGAGACAATTACCGTATACAAGAACACGAACGGCACAGGATTTTTCTTTATTATTTCCCTTTATTCAGATTTCTCGAATATATACACACTGTATCCCAAACCGATTTCTCCTTGTATATTTACGTACACACGGACATGAACACATCTGAGAACCATTTGAGAAAATGGGTCTGGAATGTCTCGCACTGTTTCAAGGGGCGAGTCGAGCAGGTAAAAGTAATATCTTGGCGCCAATGCGTAATATCTAATTATCGTGAACACTACTTTTACTGTAATGATAATGTACTATTGCAACCAGCTGCAATGACATTCGTAGTTACAAGTCGGCAACAAGTTTCGTAGCCCAGAAGGCCCTAGGCTCAAGTTCTGATTGTTCGCGGATTTTGGACACCAGCTGCAGCCAACGAAGACCAGCGACCCGAAGCCGACACCGTGGATGCCAGTTCTAGGGGACGTCAGATGAATGGTCGTTTTTGTTGTTTGCACCGATCAATTCCAGACGGATTCCGGGAGTATTACATTAAACAACGATCCACGGACATCGTACAATCCTTTCTCTCTCATCTCATCCTCAAACCCATCTTCAGGGATGAGTGATGGGAAGGCGGAATATCCTCAGATGGTCCAGCCCGCAATGATCGAAAGGAATCTTCGACAACCATCGGAGAATCGGGAAGCAGCTTAAAGCTGCCTGACCTACAAGAAAACACATGAATTTCTTGTTGGATTATCAGTAGAAAAAAGATAAAGGAACAAATAAATGGATAAAGCAAGAAACAAAGAAGGATAACTAAAAAGAAACAAAAGAGCGAAAGCAAGAAAGAGAATGCAGTACAGAGAGAAAGCAAGAGAGAATGAGAGAAAGATAAACAGTGAGAAAGGAAGAGTGGAAAGAAAGAGAAAAAACAAAGAATGAGTCAGAAACAAATAATTAAAGAGGGATACAGAATGATAGAAAGAAACATCGAGAGAGATATAGTAACATAAAAAGCGAAGGGAGAGATACAGAAACAGAAAATAACAATATATATATATATATATATATATATATATATATATATATATATATATATATATATATATAAACAGAAAGAAAAACTAAAAAGTAATACTTGCTAATATTTCTTCCTTGGTGATTTCTCAAAATGCTGATTAATGCCTTCCTCGACGTTCTACTGTCCCACTGTGTGGCCCGCGAGCGGAGCAGAGTTTCTTTCGCCCCCTCGCTGCTGTATCGTGTAAGTCATGGGCCACCCCGCGATGTAGGGGTCAGCACCTCTCCCCTGTTATTTCTAGACACCGGGATCGAATCCCAGCAATCTTTTTCGGAGTGCTCGTAAAGGAACTGCAGCACATTAAACTGGGTTTTATTGTTTTCCTGTAATTCTTCATTTACTTCGTTTGCTCCACTTCGGTACTCAACGTTGGACCAAACACTGGCAACGCTGTTGAGAGCCCCATGGGACCGTGTCAGTCTTCTAATTAAACGTCACGTGAATCATTTTATCTATATAAAATGTTTGATATACTTTAATTTGCCTTCAAAACTATTGGTGCTAAAACAGCGCGTACTTTCTCGTCCATGTTGTCTTGCAAACTTATTCAAATTTGCGAAAAATGGTACATGACATTATTTCAGAATCTATCGTTAAGAAATATATTGCATAAAGGGAAAAATCTCTATTTTTAATATTTTAGTTGTAGGACGACTACGAAAAAATTGTGAACTTTTGCAATTTTCGAAAAATCAGGGATTTCAACGATAATGAGTCCTGCACCATTCTCTTAAACATCCTTCACACTATTCAACAACAAAAATTAATCAAAAATGATGAAGCCATTTTTTTGATTTGGAAAATAGCCCAGATGCTTCATGTAAAGTACCCCCAAAATTAAATTGTTTCAAATTCAAGGGGTCGCGACATCAGCCAGATCGATTGGGGAATATCAATTTTGGAGAAAATCGACTGAACGATTTAGTCTCCAGCGCTGTTCACACACGAACGGACAGACGGACGGACCGACGGACGAACAGACGGACGGACCCACGGACGGACCGACGGACGGACTGACGTACGTACAGACGGACGGACAGACGGACGGACGGATAGACGGACGGACACACGGACAGACGGACGGGCAACGGACGGACGGGCAGTCGGACGGACAGACAGACATTTTGCCATCTTTCGATTTTCGTGTATCAAGGACCCACAAAACATGGATTCTTGCTAAAACAAGTGTTACAAGATTTTTCTTAATTTAGCAATTGGATTTATCCACTTTGATCCCTGACCACACATCTGAACTCAGTAATTAGAATTGTTCTGCCACAAATTCCCTATTTTTTCGCGCAGCATTACATAATGTTCTCTCTATTCCGTAGCGAGAAAGAAAAGGGGAATAAATTAATATTTGAGAGTAAGAATAAGTAGGAAACGAAATTTTAATATAAAAAATAACATTTTCTATTCTTAAACTTAAAACTAAAACTTCTGATCAATTACTAACTGATATATTAGTTGTAAGAAGTCTGCTAGTATCATATTTTCATGGTATACACACAAATTCCAGTCCTTGTCCGTTTTAGTTTGTTCCGAAGTATCCTAATAGATATGTCAAGGGAGTTGATATTCACTAATTTTGAGAACAACACGGTACACGATTATCAGTAAGAGTTATAATTCCACAACTCTATATGAACGTGAAAATATATTTAAGTGAACATTTCTATTTACTACGTCGGTGCGCGCGCTTCAAAGCAAAACTCTTAAATCATCACAACAGCGCAATTGCCCTAATTCTTTCACGGCTCCGGCAAGGAACGAAATCCGGTACACTTCCATTGTGTCGTTAAGTCAGAGCAATTCTGAATTCAGTATTCGAAACAAAGGCATCATAAAGTATTTTTACGTCGCTAGAGAATTACTGTTGCATTCATGAAATTAGTAACTGAGAATTACTGTTGCATTCATGAAATTAGTTCTGCCACATCTCTCAACGTTATCATCTTTCTTATTTACTTCATGAACACTTTCTGCTATGCATGTATGTTCGCGGATGATGTTTATAAGTTAACTTTCCCTTTTCTTAAGTTTATAAGTCGACTTTCCCTTTCCTTCATCTCTTCCTGTATCTCTTGTTTCGTTACAAAGTAAATTATGAGGTATTTTCGCAGCAAATAGTGCTCCAAGATATTCATGACCTGATATTTCCTATGTTAATATACGATCGTCTGTGGGAGAGCGTGATTATATGTGTGTGATAGGAGTGCGCGTGCGTGTGAAAGAGAACGTGTGTGTGTGTGAGTGTGAAACGGAGCGTGTGTGTGTGTGTGTGTGTGTGTGAAAGGGAGCGCGCGAGTGTCTGTGAAAAGGAGCGAGTGTGTCTGAAAGGGAGTGCGTATGTGTGTGAAAGGGAGTGCGCGCGCGTGTATGTGTGTGTAAGGGAGCGTGTGTGTGTGTCATAGAGAGCATGTGTGTGTGCGTGTGAAGGAGAGTATGTGTATGTGTGTGTAATGGAGAGCGTATGTGTCTGAAAGGGGGCGCGTGTGTGATAGTAAGCGTGTGTGTGAGTGAAAGAGAGCGAGGTGTGTGTGTGTGTGTGAATGGGATCGTGGTGTGTGTGTGTGTGAGTATGTGTGTGAGAATATGTGTGTGAAAGAGAGCGTATGTGTGTGAGAGAGCGAGCGTATGTGTGTGAGAGAGAGAGCGTATGTGTGTGAGAGAGCGAGCGTATGTGTGTGGGAGATAGCGTATGTGTGTGTAAGAGGAGGAGCGTATGTGTGAGAGAGAGCGTGTGTGTGTGTGAGAGAGCGTATGTGTGAGAGAGCGTATGTGTGTGAGAGAGAGAGTCTGAGTGTGTGAGAGAGCGTAGGTGTGTATGAGAGCGTATGAGGAGGAGCGTATGTGTGTGTGAGAGAGAGCGCATGTGTGAGAGAGAGCGCATGTGTGAGAGAGAGCGCATGTGTGATAGAGAGCGTGTGTGTGAGAGAGAGCGCGTGTTCGTGTGAGAGAGAGCGTGTGTGAGAGAGAGAGCGTGTGTGTGAGAGAGAGCGTGTGTGAGAGAGAGCGTGTGTGAGAGAGAGCGTGTGTGAGAGAGAGCGTGTGTGAGAGAGAGTTCATGTGTGAGAGAGAGCGCATATGTGTGAGAGAGCGCGTGTGTGTGTGAGCGTGTGTGTGTGAGAGAGAGAGCGTGTGTGAGAGAGAGTGTGTGTGTGTGTATGTGCGTGTATGCGCGCCAACGAGCGACTGAGTGTGTGTATGTGTGTAGATGAGTGTATAAGAATGTGTGACTAAGAATGTGGGTGTGGACGAAATTAGGATCTACAAGTGAGAGTGTGGAGTGTGTGTGATTGTATATAAGTATCTATGTGTGTATAGTTATAAATTTATTTCCACGGAAATTGTTGACCATGGTTCCTACGCGTGCTTTGCGACACCTGACATTTTTTCCAAGGGTCTAGCTGGACTCTCCGTGACTATTATCAATCTTTCTTAAATTTGCACTTTTGTGTATTTTGTCTTAATATTTTATTCAGTATGACCTCTTCTATATTTGTTTTAATTATATATATTGGATATTTATTGGATATGATATCTTGAAATACTTCTGCACATTGCACTTGTGTTCCTTCAATATTTTTGTTTCGTTTACTCTAAAATTATTTTCCTTTCTCCTTTCTTTCCCCGTTTCTTCCAACGCGCGACCTAATCACGGGAAATGGTTGTTAGGCACAGGCTCTCGCTGTCGTGGTGTTGGCCGTCCTTCCAGCGAGGACCGCTCCCTGGGGCCCTGGGGGAGGGGCGAGTATGTTGCATGCGCCGCTAGGCCGCGCATCCGCCCTCAAAGCGTGCCGCTTAATTTACAAAATGCAATCCCCTGTTGCGACCCATAATTGAATAACCAAATGAAATAATTAGTCTAGAGAATGGCAGATGAAAGTGCGAGAGGATGAAGCAGAGATTGAGCGGAAATGGGGAATTGAGAAGAGGAGAGAATACAGACTACCCGGTAAAAAACTGCCACGAACCCTGTATTTCGGGTAGAAACCACCGGCTTAGGTGACTCAGAGCATTAATTGATGTCACGGCAGTGCCTCTGGCCGAGAGGTTCTAGGTCGAGTCCCGAAGGTGGCAGGATTATCGACACCAGGTAGATAGCTTGGACGAGTTCAACCGCTGTCCAGAGGAGAATTCTTGAGGCCGACTACTCTGATTGGTTGTTTTGCGTGGTTTCTCTGATCATACTGACCCGGCGAATGCCGGAACAGTACTCTAAAATCGGGCCACGAACTGCGTGAGATCTTTCGTTCCCCTTCCTTGTCCTATCAACACACACACACAAGCACATATCACATAGATTGGGAGACCAGTCGGGAGGTTAGAGCTTGAGCCGGATTGGGTGCTACCCCGCTGGTGAGAGGTACCTGGTTGGGAAAAACTCCTCTAGCCGATATGCAAGTTGGCGCCGGATCTCACCATCCAGCGGGGAAAGATCAACGACACCTTCCGCGCCAAAAACACGCACTACTCTGACGGGACTAATGACTAATCAACAGTTGACGCGACGGAAATAATAATCAATCAGCGGGTAGAAAGAGTGTATAGTGTAACCGGGTATTGAATTCTAGATTAATTCAATCCTAGTCTCACTCCTGACAGGAGAGTATGATGAGTGCAACTCGCTTCCTTTGCATGTGGGATTGGCGTACTGGGACGTACCGTTCCGGCAGCGCCGACAAACCGCCAAATTCTCCCTCAAAGCGCGCCGCTTAATTCTCAAAATGCACTCCTCTGTTACGGCCCATAATTCAATAACTAAAATATGAGTGAAATTAAAGCCTCATAGATAGCGGCGTACGCTATTGGTGCGTTTTCAACGGGTGCTCCGGGAGTCCCGATACGATTTATATGGCAAGATGATATCGCTCGCTGTTTACGTTCACGTATCTTTTTTTCCCCGGCGTTCCCCCCAAAAATCAAACACACTGTGAACGGCAGGAATCTGATTTGGCCACAATACAAAGTTTCGTTTAAATTAGCGGAATAGGGGTATTCGCATAATCCGGTTACCATTGTATGGATTTTGAGTTTTCATGTTCCGTAAGTGGCCATGATTTTATTATAGACTTTATCGGAAACCATTTGGTTTAATTGGTTTAGTCGCTGGCGCATTACGGTACTCTGGCTATAAGCCTACTGGCGCGTCTAGCATCTCCCCGTTGCAGTCGATTGCGCACGGTCGATAGCTTCCCCTCCCCGCGCCAACAGCGAACGCCTTCTATCGCTGCGTCGTTTTGTGCCGCACCGCGTTGTCCAAACGCTGCTGCCTGCCTTTCTGCCACCTAACTGTCCGCCTGTCTGATTACCCACCTGCCCGTCCGCCTGTCTGATTACCCACCTGCCCGTACGTCTGCCCGCCCATCTGTTTGCCGATTCGCCCCAATTTCTTTCTTTGTACCTTTCTCTCAATCTGGCTCTCTTCTACCTCTCTATGTTTCCGCCTCTCTTTCTCCTTCCATGTCAGCCTCCCACAGTCTGTCTCTACCAGTCACTCTCTGTCAATCTTTCTCCCTGTGACTATTTGTCTCTCTCTCTCTCTCTCTCTCTGTCTGTCTCTGCCTGTCTGTCTACCTGTCTGATTGTCTCTTTCTCTGACTCTTTATATCTCTCTATGTCTATCTGTCTCTGTCTATTTGTCACCATCTGTCTCTCTATCTGTTCCTGTCTATCTGTCTCCGTCTACCTCTCTGTCTTTCTATTTCACCGACTGACTGTGACTGAATGTTGGATTTAATAGATCTCTCTGACTGAATATCTCCGTCTGCTTTCCATCGCTGGGCGGAATGACCTGTGTACAATGTTATGCTTTCCTGAATTGAAAGAAATGAATTTGGAAAGTTCGAATCAGAGTAGCCACGTGCTAATGTGAACAAATTAAATTCGCGGGTTGGTCCAAAGTATTTAAAGGAATCCAGATAATGAATAAGGAACTCTAGAAATCCGTTGTATGGCTCTGTAATTCATAGTTATTTTACAACCAAAAATGTATATGTTAGTGTACCCTCTTCTCACACCTCGCAATATTACATTTATATTACTTCAGCTTTGGTAGACTTAAAAATATATTTCTCGTTCTTTTTTTAAACAAAATTTGTATTTGCATAATTTAACAGAACACATCTCCATTGGGCACTGTAATACCGTGTAACGAAAGCGAGAAGTCTCACTAGCCGTTTTGTGCGTATTATATATGTAAGCCCTTCATTCCAATTTACTTCACTTTGTTTTTTTGCCGGTAGCTAGGCTCCTAACGTCAGATGTTTGCGTTGGAAGGACAGATTAAAAACATAGAGTATCATAAGTACGAAAAGATTGCGAGGTAGCGTGGAGAGAGTGCGACGGGTAAGTGCTTCTTGCAATGAGGGTCTTGTGCTCCAGAACAAAACATGGCGAAAGAAGTGCGGGCCAGGAATATACAGAGGCAGAGTGAAAAGCATAGAGATTAAGTATGGAAGACATTCGGCGAAGAAACGGCAGGATAGAAGGAGCAGACAATCAGAAAAGAACTACACAAAACTAACTAAAGGGAGCTGATGTAAGTGAATACGACTGTGATTACGAGATCTAAATATATTTAATTCACATACAAATATGAGTTCGAATCTTTATCATGTTTTTTGTAATTTAATATAGAATTCAAATACTAATTGCGTCATTATATTTAAATATTCCAACAACCGTCACATCACTGCGTCTTTGGTCGTCTTTCAAGGAAATTCCAGATTTTACATTATAAATGCATCTAAATCTAAATGCATCATTAAAAAGATCTACTTTATCAAATTGCACACAAATCTATGTTCCACGTTCATATTCGCCTTTTCCATCGATCTATTCTCGAATTACAAAACAATAATTTAAATATTTTTACAAGAAGAGTCTTCACGAATACTGGAATACCATAGCATAGCCTACACAGAAACCCAATATAACTGTTCATTACATACCAATAATAGTAACATATTTGCTGTACCATAACGCAACACGTGAATTAACTAGTGTTTCTAAAACAGCACGTACTTCCTCGCACGTATTTTCACGCAAAATTACGCGAAAAGTAGTCAAATTTTCGAAAAATTATAAATGACCTTATTTCAAAATCAATCTTTAAGGAACAGATTTCATTAAGGGAATAATATGTATCTTCATAATTGTCTTAATTGTCATCATAATTGTCATAATTCTCTTAAACGCCTTTCACATTATTTAACAACAAAATTAAATGAAAAACGATGGAGGTATTGTTTTGAAAATTTTGAAAATGTCCCAGGGGCTTTGTGTAAAGTAGCCTCAGAATTAAAATATCGCTTTAAAATGCATGGGTCTGTGACATCAACCTCATCGATTGGGGAATATCAATTTTGAAGAAAATTGGATGAACGGTTTAGCCGCAGGCGTTGTTCACAGACGAACGGACAAACGTTTTGCCGTCATTCTATTTTTCGGTATCAAGGACCTACAAATTATGGATTCAGGCTACACTACATGTTAGAATTTTTTTGTTTAAATTTAGCAACTGGATTTATCCACTTTATCGTTACCAGGGCCCTGTAATAAGAGTTTTTCTGCCAAAACTTGGCGCCTTTTTGTCGCGAAGCATTACATAACTTTCTCTCCACCGCGTAACCGGAAGCGAGAAAGTACAAAATAATGATGGCGGGCAAGCTCTCCCTTGTACTCTTCGGTCGAATAACGTACGCAGTGTCACACTAACGATACTGTCTCCCAATTTTCGCCATATAGAGCGAGACTGTTGACGACAAAGCTGTCGAAAGCCGGTTGTATGAATAAATCTAATAAATTGACGAAGATAACTCCAGTTATTTCGCCATTTCATTACGCCAACAACACCTCAGCAATATCCCCTCAATTCTCTCAAGTCCTACTAGTACAAAAATTCAGTTGGTACGCGCGGTATAAAAACAGATGGAATAACACAATCAAATATTTGCATTTTTTCGTCAAAATCGAAATTGTATCATTGCTTTTGTATATTACCCGACTTTCTGAGTATGTAACAAAATCATTGTCACATTTCACATAGCCGGTGGCTTCATAGTTTTGTTTCAATTTCTGCGTGCATTGGAAATTAATAACAGATAATTAGAGGTAAATACTTTCTGCAGTTACAATTTAGGCTCGAACACAGTAGACGTCAATCAGAATGATAAAGGACTAGCTGTACTCATTTTCACGCCGTGAAGGCACAATGGGCTCCTATGGACAATATTATACTTATGGAAGAATCTCGTGCATTGTTGCCAAATCGATTGTTGCAAAAGTAAGTAGGAAAAATATAGTCCTGTAGAGAAAATGAGGAATACGATGGCAATCACGAAAAATGTGTCACTCATTTGGTTTCAAATAAAAGAACTAAAAGCTGGGTTTCTGCTGAACTGACTTTTTAAACACCTTATTCAAACCGTTAAAACATATCCAAAAATTGGTGGAATTATTTTGGAAAAAATCGATACAATATTTCTGTTACTTCAGCTGGAAAAAATGCTTTAATTTTTTCAATGTGTCAAAATGTATCCCTTTAAAAAACTGAATTGTAAACGAAAATGTGAGAATTTTTAATTTGTGCATTAGAATATATCGTCGCTGGGAAATTTTCATTCTTGAAGTCCAATTAAAAACTTCCAGCCACAAAGTTTTGGGAAAATAAATTATTTTCGCTTATCACCCGAAGGTCTTCGTATGCATTCCTTCTGTGTATTTGGTGTTTGGAAGACGAGCATCGCGCGACATGAGAAGACGACGTGAGGCTCGACGGGAGACGCGACAAAAAGACAAGGCACAGATGCAGAATGTGTGAACGGTAGGGGTGAAAGGAACTGTTTGTTTTTTATCTCATCAGAGGAAGGGACCATCCAAATCAATACTTGGAGGATCACGAGAAGCCTTTTCGAGATTTTCATCTTGCTGGGTATTCATCTCGATTTTTGCTGGTGAATGTGAGTATAGATGGTAGATGTGTTGTGGTAAAGAAAAGAAGGTACGTAATGTATTCAATTGTATGGTCAATTTTAAGAGATTAAAATGGATCGCAGGGAAAAGGGTGATATAATTAAAAGTGGTAAAAAAATTTAAAAGTATTCGAGAACTTAAAAGGAACGTCCAAAAACGAAGCAAATCGTGTGAATGAATTTTGCAGTGCAACGGGCTTCGGCAGACATTCCTTCTCTAGAATGAAGAAGGAAAACTAGAATGAACAAATAACAACACCGAGAAAAATAAAGTTAACTGGTCTGAAGTATAGAATCTGTAGGGAAATGAAGTACGACGATCTTACATACGGTACGTCTCAAATTCCGTGCGTTTCTTTTTTGAAATGTTACTGCAACAATGGTGTGCGTAATGAAAGATGTTAATGATAAACATTTACCAAATATCAAATTTTCTTCATTTTATCGCTTATTAATAGAAATGGGATTTCAATTTGAAAAGCTCGAAAAAAGACATTAATGATGGAAATAAATTATGTAATATTGTGCCGATGTTCATATCTACGAGATATGCGGTAGTTAAGAAATGGGAAAAGGAACATAATGTACAAAGATGAAAGTTGGATAAACGTTGGTGGTGTTTCATTTATTGCGTAAATTAATTAAGGTAAGGTGATTAAGGCCGTGATTTTGACGATTCTGGAGCGAGTGGACAAACGATTGTGTCGCGTCGGCAACAACGCGCGGATTATTCATAAGACACAGTGTGCCTTCACAACCTGAAAAGCAGTATAGGCAGTCTCCAAGGAGGTTTCTTCATTCTTAATACTTTTTCACAAAAATTCTAGAAAGATGAACGAAATTAATATGTTCAGTGACAGTTCTCGAAGTCAAATTAATGGTGCTACAGAATGGCTCAGACTTTCTCGTACTAGTTGTCTAATGTCTTGGGTCTGAGCTAGATTTTCGGTGCTGTCCCATCGTCTTGCGGGCTGTCATCTATCGCTGCCCGAAGTACATTTTTTAAATTTTTTTTTCAATTTTTTTGTTTCCTAAGGGTCGAATCGATATTATTACTTGACAAATATTAAAACAGAGTAAAATCTTATCATATGGGAAATTTCATTGAAAAATTTGGAGTCGTTTATAAGAAAATGGCGTATAAGCTTCACTATAAATGAAAAATATGAAGCTCCTATTTTAACAGGAACATACTTACAGAGAGAGACAGACAGACCGCCAGAGAGAGAGAGAGAGAGAGAGACAGAAAAACAGATTGACACACACATATATATATATATATATATATATATATATATATATATATATATATATATACATATATATATATATATATATATATATATATATATATATATATATATATATATATATATATATACGTATACGAGAAAATAAAAAGGACCGCACGCTTTGTTGAATTTTATGAAATCTGAATATTAATTCGCGTTTTGAGGAAAATGTTCAATTTTCCCCTTGTGTGTCACACATTCATGCAATGCGGTTGTGGTTTTGGGGTTTTCAAAAAAAGTTAAGGAAACATGACAATGAACGACATGAATTCTATCTCACTACGCAGCAGGCATGGAAGTGTTTTAATACAGAGCGTGTAAAAACAGGCGAATAATCAAATTTCAGTACCTGTTGTTCTATATTATTTTACAAACCTGTTTCCCAGATGAAACACCTTTTGAATGGGGGCTTTTTCTCCCTCAAAAAGTGAGCTTTCAACACGCATTGTTTTCAATGTTTGCGTACTTCAATTAACGTCGTGATGAAATAAAACCAGAAAATTTATTGATGATCCAACTGAACATATTTTCGCACTTTCATGAGAACATTGAACTTCATCTCTACCAGGACTTGTAAAATTCTCTCAAGAAAACATTTATCTTAATGTTCAAGTTATTAACGATATAAAGAAGACTCCTCAATACAAACAATTAGAATTCATTTCTTTTTATAAAATTGATACCTTGGCCAACCCATGAGAAAGAAGCCAATACCCATAGTTTGCCTGTGAATAACTGCGATAAAAGTGACTTAAAAATTGGTTCAATGCTATGTTTGATTTGATATTAGTGAAAACAAATAAAACATATTTATTTAGTTCAATGTAAGACTTCCACACGTAATAATTTATTACAAGTCTGTGGATAAATCACTCAGTCATAGAACTAATTATTTTCAGAGTAACCATGGACAATAATCAGTTATTAATATATTAGGAATATTTTTCATGATTAGAGTATTGTTTCAAATTTTAAAACTCCTGTATTTCATAAGAATGTTTTTCGTCTTTTATGAAAAAAATTGTTTCGGTACTCATGCTCTATACAAAATCAGCGATTAATTTCTATTATTATTATTATTATTATTATTATTATTATTATTATTATTATTATTATTATTATTATTATTATTAAGTCTGAGACTGTACTCCATTTATTGCAAAAAGGCAACCTTTTTTTCGTATCTTGTTCACCCCCAATCCACTGGTTCCTACCTGCTCAGCGGAGCAAGCGGATCGCGCTCAAATCACGTTGTCACTGGCGGGCTACACATTCTGATATCCCTGCAGTTCATTTTAATTCTATTTTCATTGTTATTTTTTTTAATATTCACTGTAAATTCAAAAAGTACATATTAATGAACATCATTCAAAATTTAATTCTCCAACTTATATTTTGTTTTCAATCAATACTTTATAAAGATACAAATGATTGGAAGTTTCATATATTTCCATGGTACTGGCTTTTTACAGTAGATGCGTTAAAAGATCAAGTAGGCAAGTATTCAATACTCACTTGTATTCAATTCGTATTTGAAAAATGCGTAAATATCAAAAATTTCATATACGTTCATGGTACTGGTAGACGTTCGTTATACACCAGTTCTCAGACGTAATGCAGAAATTCCTTTGCAATGAGAAAAATAATGGACAGCTCGTAAAACGGGATAAGGAACGAGAAATCATTCACTAGTGCTAGAGAACAAGACCGTCAGTCTTGTCGAACGCGGGTGCGGGTGCAAGTGTGGATCATGTGGGAGCAGGAGTAGGAGCGGGAAATCGAGGGTGGGAGCAGTCGCGGGAGTGAGAACGGGAGCGAAAGTGGAAGTGGGAGGGGAAATATAAGCGGGAAGTGTAAGGGAAGCAAGAGGGGAAATGCGATGGTCATCGTGAGCGAGAGAGGGAGGGGGAGCGGAAGCGAGAGGAGGAGCGGAAGTGGGAGTGGAAGTGGGAGCGGAATCGGTAGCGAGAACGGGGGCAGGAACGGGAACGAGAGCGGGAGCGAGAGCGGGATTGGGAGCGGGACTGGGAGCGGGAGCGGGACTTGGGGTGGGAGCCAGAGGGGAAGTAGGATTAGGAGAGGGAGCAGAAACGGAAGTGGCAGGGGGCACGGGAGCTGCCGAGTTGGAACGGCAGCGGGAGGCATGGAGCCGTGGCTGGGAGGTGCGGCCAAATCGCCCACGGTAATGCAGCGGTGAACAGGGGAGCCGTAATTTAAGACGTGATTTGTGAACACAGCAACAGAAGTTTCCCTTCCTTCGCAGCTGACCCGATCCGGCGCTCATCACTGTGCGGAACGCCTAGGGCGGAACAATTTCATAACCGCAAAAGTTTAGCAAGACGGAAGAAAATATGGAAATAAGCGATATATTATATGGGAATGAAAAGAAGGGGAGACAAAACGAGTTTGCAGCCACGCGTTCCGGCGGCCCACGAAAGAAATGTAGAATAATAGTGGCCGTAAAATTGTTGAGCTCGCGATACTCGCGAATGAATAAGACATAAGGAAGGTAATTGAAGGAATTGAAAATTTTAATGCGATTCTTTAAAAAGTGATGAAACGACAGAAAAAGACATGAAGATAAAGAGAATGGGGGAGATAGGTAAAGAGAGTTAGAGATGGCCTGAGAACATAAAAAGGAACGTGTTGGCGAGTTCTCAAGAGATTCTTGCAGAAAGTATTACGGGTTATATGGTAGGTACTCACATACTTTCTTGTGATTGGCGAGTGAGATAGAAGGCTCCACCGGTAGTCTAAGAGTACACTGACCACTGTTCCGCTGGTGGTTTCAAGTAGTTTGGATTAGTTCCGGGACACTGATGTAACAATTCTTAATTTTCTCGTATCACTCTAGTTACAACTAATTCCGTTTGTTGTTTTTACGTGGGCGTGTTTGACACTTCTTCCTTGTTACAATCTTTTAGCCAATTACTTTTCCGACGTCCCTCATTTCTCTCCTACATCTTTGTGGTTCCAATATAAGTCTTTCCAATTGTATTGCAATATACGTTTTGTGACCGAACATTACCGGTAGTCACTACTTTAGAATAATGTAATAGATAGTCTACATCTCATTAAATTTATTATGTAGAAAGCATTTTATTTCAGGTACCTATTTACAAAACAACTATGGGTTAAAATTTGAAATGAGCTTTGACAACGGTTTACATAAAGCTTCATTTAAATGTTTTTGAATACTTAAGATTATCTCCTTAGATAGCACCCATTCTTCACTTCTTTCACATCTCCTTATCTCACCATTTTCAGCTCCTTCTGATACCCTTGCAAATCTCGTTGTGACGTCACGTGTCTATCTTCTCTCCTATTTACATCGCAATCCGTGATTATAGCATCCTTACACTACTCTCTCCCGCTCTCTCTCTCTCTCTCTCTCTCTCTCTCTCTCTATCTCTATCTCCCTTTCTCTTCGTTTAATGCTATCTACTATCTCGTCGCTTCTATTTCCCCCTCCTCGCGTTAGCACGGTACTCAAACCCACCATCTTCGACACTCATCTCCACTCTACGTCCCGCCCCGTCCCGCCCCGTCCCGCCCCGTCCCGCCCCGTCCCGCCCCGTCCCGCCCCGTCCCGCCCCGTCCCGCCCCGTCCCGCCCCGTCCCGCGCCGTCCCGCCCCGTCCCGCCCCGTCCCGCCCCGTCCCGCCCCGTCCCGCCCCGTCCCGCCCCGTCCCGCCCCGTCCCGCCCCGTCCCGCCCCGTCCCGCCCCGTCCCGCCCCGTCCCGCCCCGTCCCGCCCCGTCCCGCCCCGTCCCGCCCCGTCCCGCCCCGGCCCGCCCCGTCCCGCCCCGGCCCGCCCCGTCCCGCCCCGTCCCGCCCCGTCCCGCCCCGTCCCGCCCCGTCCCGCCCCGTCCCGCCCCGTCCCGCCCCGTCCCGCCCCGTCCCGCCCCGTCCCGCGCCGTCCCGCCCCGTCCCGCCCCGTCCCGCCCCGTCCCGCCCCGTCCCGCCCCGTCCCGCCCCGTCCCGCCCCGTCCCGCCCCGTCCCGCCCCGTCCCGCCCCGTCCCGCCCCGTCCCGCCCCGTCCCGCCCCGTCCCGCCCCGTCCCGCCCCGTCCCGCCCCGCCCCGCCCCGTCCCGCCCCGTCCCGCCCCGTCCCGCCCCGTCCCGCCCCGTCCCGCCCCGTCCCGCCCCGTCCCGCCCCGTCCCGCCCCGTCCCGCCCCGTCCCGCCCCGTCCCGCCCCGTCCCGCCCCGTCCCGCCCCGTCCCGCCCCGTCCCGCCCCGGCCCGCCCCGTCCCGCCCCGGCCCGCCCCGTCCCGCCCCGTCCCGCCCCGTCCCGCCCCGTCCCGCCCCGTCCCGCCCCGTCCCGCCCCGTCCCGCCCCGTCCCGCCCCGTCCCGCCCCGTCCCGCCCCGTCCCGCCCCGTCCCGCCCCGTCCCGCCCCGTCCCGCCCCGTCCCGCCCCGGCCCGCCCCGTCCCGCCCCGTCCCGCCCCGTCCCGCCCCGTCCCGCCCCGTCCCGCCCCGTCCCGCCCCGTCCCGCCCCGTCCCGCCCCGTCCCGCCCCGTTCCGCCCCGTCCCGCCCCGTCCCGCCCCGTCCCGCCCCGTCCCGCCCCGTCCCGCCCCGTCCCGCCCCGTCCCGCCCCGTCCCGCCCCGTGGTCTAGCGTCCTCCCGGGGCTTCTCTTTCCATTGAGTGAACCGCGGCGCGGGCCGCTTCGTCCTCCGGGAGCCGATAGACCCCTTCCCCCGCCAGGCGCCTTGGCCCGCTGCGCCTCGCTTCCGTTCCCGGCCGCGTCCACACGAGCGCTTGCACTCGCCCACCCAACAAGCACCCCGTCATGGCCACCGCCCCCTTCCCCGCCGCTGCCCCTGCCACCGCCGCCACCACCACCACCATCATCGCTACTGCTGCCACCGCCTCCCCGGCCCGGGCTACCTCCACCCCTACCTCTGCCGTCGTCCCCGCACCTCATCTCTCCCGCACACTTCGGCATGGAAATAGCCCGCAGAGCCCCCTGGCAGAGACGGCGGGCTCCGATTGTGTGTAGCCTATTCCCTGTCGGTAACGGAAATATATTAAAATTCCCGGAATTGTAGGTTGTGGCCGTAACGAGCTGCGGATTTGATGTCGACTTTAATCTCGAATCTAATAAGTAAGGGGACGCGCCCGCCTCTCAGTTCCACCGAGTCGTCAGCGTGTTCTTTTACTCAAATGAACTATTGCAGTCCACGCGTCGCCTAAACGCAACAATGGCTTCATTCCCGTTCCATCACCATCCGGAGTGTAGATAATCTCACGGCGTTTCCTCATTCAATATGCTCGTTCCCCTTTGTCAGTAGGAATTGGATAGGAATAAATTTGTATATCCTCAGTTTCAAAAGAAAAATACAACGTACTGTTTAATTTGCATTTACATATTCTTTTCAAGGCAACAAATTGTGTTCGTACGTATATTTCGAGTAACTAACTCCCTCGTACATGCTGTTGTTCCCTGACAAAAATGTGTTAAAATTTATTGCATTGCATTCCTGCATGAAGAGGATGCTGACGTCAAATAAATCAGTTACGTAACATGAATGAAATCAATGACCTTCAGTTTCCGGGAAATTGTACTATCAGGAAAAATTTAAGTTGTCAATTGAGGGAAAACACGACAGCGTGCCGATATTGAATGTTGAAAATGTTTAGGCAATTTATTGCGTTAAACTCTGGTAAGATATTTTCTTTACCATTTACACAAAACGACATTGTCATTTTAGAGAGCTATACTTTAGTTCCAACGAACATCTCATTTATTCTCTGACTCTGATCTCAAACTCGTTAATTTCAAGTTGAACTTCGGAAAGTGTCGAAATAAAGCTGTCATACTCGTATATTTATGTTTGTCAAATTTGCCTCTTTTGCAAGTATTTTAGAAATTAAATAATTTGTTTTAGAGATATTTTTCTTTGATTGATATGTACAAGACGCGTAAGCTTGCTCAACTTACTTTGTACGGGTAATGATTCGTTATTATTCGTGAAATAAAAAAGTGTAGGTATTATGAACATATAACAATTTGATCAACCCTTAAAAAATAAAAATTGATACTATCATTTATGTTATTTATTTAATCAAACTCGTACTCTTTCTTAAGAGGAAAATTGTATAATTAGTCGCAACATATCTTGGACATCATTCCATATTCTACAGGGCTATTACAAACTTAATTAAAATAAAATTAAAAATTGTGAAAAAATCCAATGATTCAATTAATTCCTACCACATAATACTAATAATGTTGGTAAATTAATAATATAATTAATAATTATAATGAAGGAATTATGTTTATGAATATTAATATCGTTATTATTATTTAGCCATTCGTAAAACGTTATTAACCAACATGCTTTTAATTATGTTCATAGTAATAATAAGACCTGAATGTCCGCAATGCCTTGCTAAAATAAATCGGATTCGAAGAAAGCATTTCATTCATTTTAGTGATATGCAGAGATTTTATTAAAACAGAGGCGTATCTTCAGTTCGTTTCCACCTGCCGCAGCGGAAAGTCCTCGTCGCGTTGCGAAAGTTTCCCCGGCTGTCGCCCCTTCCTCCCGTCCTCTTATTTGTTGCCAGCTTTCGGCGTGCTCGCCTTTTCGCCGCATAAACACTCAGCCACATGCAGAAACCGGTGGAAGCTGAGAGCGGTGGAGAGGCGAGAGGGCGGTACCGTGGGGCACGGGTGCTCGATGAAGAAACGCAGTGGGGCTTGCGGAGCGCGGAGGTGGTGATGACGAGAAATATGAAAGCGTCCGGGAAATACTACAGTGGCGACGGAAAAGGGTGGCAATGTGAGGGCGGGAGAAAAATATCGGTGAGGAGATGGTCGACAGGTTGTAAGGGATAGATGAGAGAATGCGAGGTGACTTATTATGCACTGGGATGGAGATGGAGTGGCGAGGAAATTGCAAAGTTGGAAATGGCGGGGAGATAGAAGAGGATTGATTGATTTGATTATTTCGTGTTTTTGAGGGCGTCAATTGCGACGGTCACTAGGACCGCAAGTACAGTGCATGATTTATGACGGTAAGTGACGTCATTCCGTAGCTGTATGGTGAGATCTGGCGCCAACCAACCCATCGGATTGGACCGTTTTCCCCATCCAGATATCTCTCACCAGCGCGGCACCACCTCAACCAGGAATAGCTCTCAGCTCCCGACGTGTCTCCCAGCATGTGTGCAGTAGCATGTAAGTGTAAGTATGACTAAGTAAGGGTGAGAATAAAACAAGGAAAAGGAAGGAAAGATCGCGCGCGATTGTTGGCCCGTTTGTTAGGCTAGTGCTCTGGCTTTCGACTAGTGTTGATTGGAGAAATCACGGAAAAATACCGATCACAGCAGCAGGACGCAGGGATTCTCATCCGCACAGAGGGAACTCGACCTAGATATCTAGCCAGTACCGAAAATCCTATCACCGTCAGCACGCGATCCCGAGGGCCTGCCGGTCAGAGGCACTGCAGTGACATCAGTTGCTGCCCTGAGGCACATCAGCAGCCAAGAGAGGGGACATGGTGGGGAGGTAGCGAGCGAAGGAGGAGGCTAGGGAGAGGGTGGGATTTAGAAGGTGGCAACTGGGCAGAGGCTGCGAGAAGCGAGAGCTGTGGCGGCGGGGCGATGGCTGCGTTGCCAGGCAAGTATCGTGCATGGGCTTACGTCACCCCTTCATTGCCCGCCTGGTTTGAATAAGTCATCAGTTGGGTGAAGTACGCGGCGCGGCGTGGCGCGGCGCGGCGTGGCGAGGTGGGGCGCGCGCCCAAACAGCAATGGTAGCGGAGTGCATGCTTCACACTGAGCGCCCTTCCGCGGCGGGTGAAGGGCCTCAACTCAACGGCGGAGCGGCGGCGGCCGTGGCGGCGGTGGCAGCAGCGGAGGTTTCGCAGCGCGGCGATGTGGGAGGCGCGAGTCGACAGCGACAGTGGCGGGCGGAAAGGAGAGCGCAGATGAGGCAGGGACGGGTACCGATGTCGGATATTTGGCAGTTTTTTCGTTGTTTCCCTTTGTTTGCCTCTCTTCCTTCTAAAAGTTATCGACCGGCTGAGGTGACTCAAGGCATCAGCTGATCATCGGTGCCTCTGACCGAAAGGTGCAAGGTTTCGATTCCCGACAGCGGTTTCAACCGCTGTCTGGAGGAAAATTTTAGCGTCCGGCTGCTCTGATCTTTAGTTTTCTGTGGTTTCTCTGATCAACGCCAGGCGAATACCGGAACAGTACCCAAAAACGAGCCACGGATCGCGCGTAGTCTTTCCTTCCTCTTCCTTGTTCTACCCTCATTCCTTAATAACAGACGCACACAGACACACACACTTACACTCTCACATACACTACTCTACCATACTTGTCGGGAGCTTAGATCTTGCACTGGCTGGGGCGGTACCATACTGGTGGGAGATTCGTGGTTGAGGAAAACTCCGCAAGCTGATGTGCATATCATCGTCGAAACTCTCTATCCAGCGGGGAAGATAAAAATATTTATAACACTTACGGGACTAAAGACCTTAGCAGTTGACGGACCCGAAATCTCTAACTCAAGCATGTCAAGATCTCGCGCAAAGTAACAAGCTGACTCGAGCTCGCGAGCAATGTCTAGAGAAATTGGTGCGAGATTTAAAAGTAAGGGCTGTACAAATTGCAACGGAGTGGTGGTATGTCACTGCATACCTGGCTCATGACAGTCTTTGGGGGAAGTTACTGACAGTTATTGTCACAACTTTAAATATATTATAAGTAATTACCGTTTTCTCTTTAAGGCAAAGAAATTATCCAATAAAATTAAATATGTCAGTCCGATTTCAAATTAATAGTAAAATTTAAAAATTTGAATCCAAAGTATCTTGATTTTGTAATCATGTTTTCTTAAGAATGATATAAAAGCACAAACTTTCTACGTTCAAGGTTGAAGGTTTAACTGACAAATATTCTTGTCTATTAAAAACGCTGTCCTTCCGTAAGTGAGAATTGTTAACTTATAGAGAATTGTTAATTTATTTCATATTATTGCTAAATACAACAAATAAATAAATGATTTAATAACAGAATACAAAACGAAAACAAGGAAAGAACTTGCCATTCAAGCGTATTCCTGCCTCTTAGCAAAGATGTTTTAAGGAGAATTTACTTAGAAAATAAATATCAAATAGTAATAAATGGTGAAGAATATAAACATAATAATATTCTCAGGCCGACCTGGATGGCCGAGGTGGCTAAGAGCAAGTACTGACTCAACGCTTCGGTCCGAAGGGTCGCGGGGTCGAGTTCCGCCTTGGGCATGGATGTTTGTCCCTTGACTTTGTATGTGTTGTTGCGGAGGCTTCGCGTTCTGCTGACCCCAGATCAGAGGAGCCCGCAAGTGTGTTGGTCTAGTGTATGGTCGAATATGCGTTCCATCGGGACGTAAAGGGTAACTGGCTGTTGGATGGATAAAAGCCCTAGAAAAAAAATTTTCTCAGTTATTGGATAGAAAAATCTGGCAAGGATATTTTCGTATGAAGTCACCATTCCCCGCCGTGCACCGCTTGAGCTTGCGCGAGTACACCCCTCTCTGTATTTGGAGGGGAAATGAGCACGAAGACAGGGGTAGTTGCCCGTGCCCATAGGAGCGCCGGGCTCCCCAGGCGGGCAAGTAGCTCGTGCGGGCGCGGTTTGACGTGCTTGCTTTAACCAATCAATAAATAACACAGATGGAAAGTACTGACAGAATAAGTGTAATGCAATATTTTTTGTGACTAAGGATTAAAACGATATAATAATACCGTCAATTAATGTGAAATTTTAACTACAACTAAATGAATGCATACATACAATTTATGAAACTTTCATTAAGTAGATACACCACAGAAAATAGTATGCAAATTTCTTTAAAATTTGCTAATGTAATGACACCTCTTTGACAATTGACACAACAAATTCCGCGCCACTACTTTGCACGTCATAATTGTTTGAGGGAAAAACGATAATACCACATTTTCAGACATAAGGACAATGAGCGATTCCACCCTAATTATTTTTCAAAAAGAAGCGACGTTGTGTTTTATTTCCTAAGTCGGTAAAATCTATAATCTTTCGTAATTCTTAATGACGCTTCGTTAGATCCGGGAACATGAAGCGATCAAAATATATTTCTATTATTCAACAGAGCAAATAAGATCAATGAAGCACACGATGAAGCATCACCTTTTCATAAATGTCATATTTATCGTGTTTTCTGTCTATACCGCCTGTAAAAATGCAGTTTGTAAAGACATGTACGTAATACACCTTTATCATAAAAGACTTGTAATATTTTGAAAGCGTTTTTTGTCAAAATGGATAGTTTATTTTTAATAGAAAGTGGCCACGAGTAAGGAACTTAAATTGTTGAGTTGTTTGCGTAAGAGAAATGTACATCATCTCGTCGCTGTTTCCTTCCTGGCCACTATTTGCTGTTTTTCTTTCCGCGACGCCATTGACGATTACCCACTAACTTTCATCCGCGTCCCTCTTCGATCGCTCTACGTCCCGCGTTCTCGTCCTCCCTTACCCGCCCCTCCCGTGTCCTCGGCCCCTCGCCCCGCCCGCGATTCGGCCGACGCCGTTTTCACGCCGTCCTCGTCGGCTGTTTGCTCTCATTTCGCCAGATCGAAGGCGGAGCGTGCTCGGCCGCCCGCTTCGCGTCGCCCTCGCCCCCTCCCCCTCCCCCTGCGGTCCCGTGCCCACCCTCGCCCTTCACCGTCCGGTCTGCGCTCCCTGTCCCTGCCACGCGTGGCTGACCTTTTATGGAAGGGCGGCCGTCGTCCCGTCCTCGGTTGTGCCCTCCGTCCTCACGTTTGTATCGGGGTGGCGCCCGCGCCCGCGTCCCTGCGCGCTCAAGATCTTCCCGACCGCCGGCCGCTCCCATGTCGAATCCAATACACGGAACCTCCCGTGACCTTATTTTGCCTGCGCGCCGGCGTGCGAATGCCTTCCACTAGGCCGCTCAGCGCTGACACACCGCGCGGGACGACCCCTCGGGGCAGCGCAGACGACGCAGGACAGGAGAAGTTCCAGGTCTCGGGTGGTGGGTGGGGGTGGAAGGGAGGGGGAGATCGGACACGTGGACTCTTGGGCGGAGAAAGAGCCTCCGCGGTGGAAAGAGGATGGCTTACGAGGCCAGTTAAGGTCCCATGAAAACTATAAATAACACGATGATAGGAGGAGGTTTGCCATTGTGTCCAGTGGTCGTTGCATTTTACGCAAACGTACTCTTCATGAAGGCATCAGCTCAATACAGACTCGGTAAAAATTCCTGGTACAAAACGAATTAAGAATCACTTTGCCCTCCATTCAAACCTACAAATATTTGCAAATATTGAATACCTCAAGAGGTACTTTTTGCTTTCTCGCCCAATTGTTAAGGGAATTATAATTTTAAATTACTTAAATTAATTTATAATTTATATTATTAAATAAATTTAAATTAGCTGTAAGTCAATCAAACATTCGTAATTTTCATGTAACCTGAACAATGTAGTCTTAGTACGAAACGATAAAAATCTATTAAAAACAGTGACTTGTACGATGTAGTGGTAGACACGGCTGAAATAGGGAAAGTATGTGATTAGTAGAATGCTAAAAAGTTAATTAAATGGAAGCAAAAATGGTCAGTGAGCGAATTAATGGTCAGTGTGTCCGTTCTATACGGACGACTTGGGCAAGACTAGGGCAAGACAAGCGGATGACGCGGCCTCCACAAAAGAACGTAGCGAATCGCTGAGGGCGGAGAGAGAAGGAAATATTGCAGCAATGCCGACCCGAAAGGAGACAACGACATCACTGCCGACGAACGTGGGGCGACGAGAAAGCAGTTCGACTAGTCTGCTTCAGACGCGTATGAAATATGAAACCCGAGCAGCGAGTCCGATTCAAAAGGGAAGTCTTGTGTTACAAGCGAGCCCGACAGCATAAACAGAGCACCGTCTATCGTGGCACTCGGTTTCAGAAGTCCTGCGCCAAAAAAAGAACAGAGGAAGAGACAACGGTATCGTGAAAACGCCCACCACGCACGCAGTAAGCAGCTTCCAATAAAAACGACCCAAGAACTGTATTACGAATGAAATTGGAAAATAGTTTGCGGTGTGACATCCATTTAAAATAGCATGTAATATTAATGAGAGACACAATGGCTCACGAAATATGCGCGCGGGCAACCCCTCTCCCGTGTTCGGTCGGACGCATTCGACTGCCGTGTGATTGATGGTGAATTTTTAATGCGTTTGGAGAGCCCGCGGAGCATATACAAAGGCAGATTTGGATGGTATTAAGACCGCAGGATACAACAACGCGATGAAAATGATGAACCCTCATTGTGCAACAATTAATTGGAAATCCCCACATGCCCACGGGATTAGCGTTTTGCTTCCGAACCGGTTAAAACACCGTCCTTTCGATAGCTGCTCTGAACGTGGAACGCTCCAACCAGAATCAACTTGGTGTAGAGCCTCCGATTCTGTTTGTGTAATTTAGTGCTGTTTAGATTAGATTTGCCAAGCAACTAGTTATGAATGTTTAAAGCGCAAATAAGCCTAATTTAATGACAAATATTTGAAGCCGAGTAGTGCTATTCGGTGTGTTAATTTAATTAAATTTTAACGAATCTCTGCGTTTTCTATTGTCCTCACAAACAACTGAGACCGTTTACTTCGGATGAGTTTCAGGAATCGACTTTCCAACTTAGTTTGGCTGCAACGCAATCATCTCCTATATTATTTCAGTAGTATACATACCTTTTGCGGCTCTCACACGCAACCAATCTTTATAAATGAGGTCTCTAAACAAAGATAATTTCACGGTGACGTAACGAATTGCAATTGGACTTTAAAAGTATGGAGGATTTATGAAAAAACGAACTAAGTATTAATGTCAAATGCAACCCGTAACACTCTGTCAAATTTTTTTGAATCTATATCGTTAAATAATTGCTAAATGAAGGGTTTTATGGCATAAGAAACTAAACTTTTGAGGCCAGGGACTCGAAGAAACGTTCCTTACACCGTAATCTACTGCATGAGATCTTTTTGAACATTCTATTACACTTTTGCTGGTTCGACGCTTTTCGATTCTACCCATTTGTTCAGAGCCTGTAAAATCTGCAACTTAACGTGAAATTAAACTAATTACTTGATATTCTACACGACTGAATTACACGGCTGTACCTCTTTCCTCGGTTATAACGTTAAATAAAAATAGATTGTATAGACAAAGGTGTATTGTATTGTTATCAATTACAAGGGGACATACAGAACAAGTGGAGGATAAGAGGGACTTGAAGAAAAAGATATATTACAGGCTTAATATGGAAATGGAAAAATAGGGAAGAGGGTGGAGTTGAACATGCGAGAGTTCTCACACGGGTATACTAGTGTATTTATATTAAAGAAGTTGGGACATGCGTGCAGCCGTGACGCTATGGCCACCGACCCGCTTTCCCTTCGGCGCGTCTATTGATTGGCTAACACGGGCTGCCGCTCGACGGGATTCTGACGGGTTGCGAAATAATCTACCACGTACAAGAGAGTGTGGATAACCCGGTATTGCACATCAGATCAATAAAGGGAGCGTGCCATTGCTTAATCTGGCGTGTTGAAAGCTCACCGAAAGTGGGGCCGTGAACGGTACTTCTTTGCGCCGTTGATTGCTTTCAGGATTGGTAAATTGAATCGGCACGATGAATTAAAATGTTTTCCATATTCTACAAAAATCTCGATTCATGTATATGGACATGAATATGCATGCCGCCTCACGCTGGGAAGGGTCTGCGTGAATGTTTCAATCTCCTGCTCCAACTTTATGAAGAGACAGTTTTATTATATTTCAGTGATGACCTTAAATAGGGCAAAAATGTGATAAATTTCAATATACTAAAACGTTCGTTTTCAAGTAATAGGCAATTCTGCATTAAAGAGAGTAACAGAAATTGAATTTTAAATTTTCTTTTATTCTCACTTTTTTCGCTTTGGAAAATGAGTTACACTGTTAATGGAACCATGTAATTCTTTGTGAGGTTTGTGACCACCAACTTTCATCGTCAAAAGCTAAAATACGGTAAGTAAAATAATTATATTCAAAGATTTATTTATATCTAAGCTAATTTCTAAGCCTTACATACTGAATTCGGATCTGGTTATAGGCACAAACTGTTTTCACGATATTGTTTGGTAATTATTTAGTGGAATTTGATGAAAGGTGAAAATACTTCTTGCATTTGGCTGTGTACATTTGGACATAGTTCTATAATTTTTCTATTGATGAAATAAAAAATTGAAATTGCTACATGTTAAGGTTAAAAAAATAACTAGTCAGCCTAGCAACCAAAATGATGGTGAAAACTTCATAAAATAAGTTTTCAAAAAAGTAGCACGCACACTGCATGAGAAGAAATAAAATACTTTCGAGTAACATTTGCAAGAAATTAAATATTTTAAACACAAGTGATGTTACAACAACACATACTTTCTCACTCTCAGTAATGCTTACGTAATACTATTTATACCGCAATTTTCCTCAGAATTAACACATCTGTCCTCATTTTTTGTAAAACATAATTTTCGAAAAATCGTACATGGCCTTATTTCAAAATCTATCTTTAAGGAACAGATTTCATTAAGAGAAAATCTCTATTTTTAATATTTTAGTTGAAGGAAGATGCCGAAAAAATTTGAACTTTTGCAATTTTCGAGAAATTAAGGTTTTTGACGAACATGAGACGTGCACTATTCTCTTAAACGTTCTCCACGCTGTTCAGTAAGAAAGTTTAATAAAAAGCGTTGGAGCCATGTTTTTTAAAATTTTGAAAATGTCCCAGGGGGGCTTGATGTAAAGTACTCTCAAAATTAAAACTTTCGGTTTAAAATTCAAGAGGCTGCGACATCAGCCAGATCAATTGCGGGATATCAATTTTGGAGAAAATCGGCTGAACGGTTTAGCAGCTAGCATTTCTCACAGACGGACAGATGTTTTGCCGTTAATCGATTTTTCGGTATCAAGGACCCACAAAACGTGTACTGTCTACACCATGAGTTAGCGGATTTTTCTAAATTTATTAACTGTATTTATACATTTTTTCGTTACCGGGGCCCTGTAATAGTTTTCTGACAAATATTGGTGGTTTTTCACGCAACATTGCATAAATTTCTCTCTACTGCGTAAGCAGTAGCTAGAAAATAAAAACGGTCTTCTCGAATACTGCAGTCAGTTCTACAATCTACATAAATAGAATGCAACAGTTATTTACTTACAAAAAAAATAATAAAATAAAAAAAGTTGGTGTTCTGTAGCTTAACGCGTAAATAGCAAATATTTAATAGCAGATGATATTATCTTGGAGCCCTGCTGCTACATTGTAAGTGTGTCGTATGTAGTATCTATTTATCGTTTGATTATTTGCGAGGAGACGGACAAATATCGTAGTTTTCCACCCGTTTCCGTCTGAGACTTTCTTTTGAAGCGGATCTATGGGATCTTTCCAGCGAACGCGCTCAATGGACGTCCTCACAGACGCTCAAATATTTCCCAACTGTCTGATTGGGAAACGTAAGATCGCGTTACGATGAGAAATCGCCGGATAGATTTAATTTTTCCTGGCACCCACCACAAGCATGACATGGCCTCTGTGAGATTTTCCGCCCTTCGAAAATTCATGTACTCCTGCCGGGATCGAACTCGCGCACCGGGGCTTCTAAGGCCAGTAAGCTATTCACTCGCTCACCGGGGCCTAAACAGTGACTCTTTAAAATATGAGAAATTAGTCGGTACGTGCAGTACGAGAATTGGCGAAATATCACTATCAAATACTTGCATTTTTCATACAAAATCGAAACTATAGCATTGTTTTTATATTTTTCCTGAGTGCCTGGGTATCTAATGAAATCATAGACATCTCTTACATGGCCGGAGGCTGCATAGTTTTTTAATTTTTTTTTCAATTTATGCGCTCACTGTAAATTATTAATGTAGACCAATGTAGGTAGATTAGTGCATACGTTTTTCATACGTTTTTGTATTTTTCGTGAGTTTCTAGGTATCTAACGGAGACATAGGTCTCTCTCACATGGCAGGAGGTTGCGTAGTTTTCTTTAAATTTCTGCGCGCATTGAAAGTTAGTAATATAGGAAGAGATAATTTACATTACGGGTTCTCCCTGACGTGCTGCTCTAATCTTTTCGCACAGATTTTGTGTTATGCAAGCTTGATTTTCGTCACCATCGCTCTTCATTATAGTAATGATACTGTGGTGAGGCTTTTAATCCAGCGTTAAAAGAGTCATTACATCATTATGGAAAATTAAATGGAAAGCTGAAGTGGAATTTAAAACCCTGCTTCTGGAAAGCAAGGATCTAGAAAATGAAATTGGTTTTATTTAAAAGTTCAGGGAATAAATATTCCGTTTCAAACAAGAATTACTGCAGAGATACAAACACATATATACAAACACTCTGTAGATATTAATCCTTGAATTTGTTGTAAAAACAAAGTGTCTGTAGTACTCATGACCACACTTGTTATTCTCACTAAATGCAAGAAAAACTTTTAACTAAGCACGTGCACGTTTACCATCAGCAAGTGAAGATAAACTGATTCTGTAAAAAGGACTTTGTATATAAGTTTGTATCAGCTACTTTTCATGTTGTTACTATTAAAGTACGAATTTTCAGCAACTTTAATAGTATAATGAACGTAAATTTTACTTGATTATATTTAATTTAATCTTAATATAACATACAATATCCTTTTTAGCAATTAAAATTTCCTTATTGTTTAATTCTGACATATTTTGTTGCCCTTGGAACACTTTACCGGTTATTCGTAATTAGTTATACTTCCACTCAAACTTAATTTTCTTTATTATTGTAAAAACGAAGGTTAAAAGCTTTTGTTTAATATTTACCTTTCCATTACGGTTCCTAATACATTACTGTACTAAACAGACAACAAACTAATTAATTGTTCCCTTGGATATCTTTTAATTTCAATTTTAATATTCTTGATGTATTTGAAATGGTTTGACTGAAATAGTGGGTTGACATGTACGCGCAATTTTTTTTTCATGTCCCGAATTTACGTTGTGTTCTCTTGTACATTGTTATCTCGGACAAGAAATAATTGGGACAATTATCACAATCAAACCCGGTGGTCTGTTTTGCTGGTTCCAAAGTGTCTCATTACCGGACACCAAATATCAGCGAATGGAGTGGCCGGGTGAAGATTGCATCAGATATCGCTTTTTCACTCAATACCATATTCCCTTGTGACATACACAAACACAATTATGTGTATTTAGCGCTCAATGAAAAGAGGTAGAAAACGAGTCGTAATATTTGATCAATTTGGATGTTATTATGGACTGTATGTAGCAATCTGACAAAGTAAATATGAGAATTATTAGTTGAACAGAAATTACACCGATGCGTATGAGGACTCTCATCGTGTGAAATAATACACTGTTTTGTATGATTACCCATCAATATTTTTCGTGAAATCCCTCAACGCGTCAGTTAGCAAAATATGTAAACATATACGTGTGTATGTAAGCGTGAATATATGATGTCGGTTGATACCATTATATCTTTTAGATATTCAATGTTTCAGAAAACACATGGTATAGTAATCGTTTTATATTTTTATCATAATGCTTCTGAGCACATTCTAATTTGATGGAAGTCAGTCCACGTATGGGTTTGCTTTTGGCTTTCTTAGATAATCGTTTATATTATGCGTAATCTCATTATTACCCTTTTCATTTATTTTTATTTAATTGGAGTCGAACCTAAATTATTGAAATCTCATTCCTATGCTCATAATTAATATTTAAAATTACTTTTTTCGACTTTTGAGCTTTTTAAATGCTTCATTTTAACTCAAGATTTACTCATTGTATTAATGATACTGGCTTCTTCCGCATTGCGTAGTTTATATGACTATAACTTCCTTTATATGAAAGAAAATCTCTTTTATTAAGCTGTGCGTAGAAACTCTTTTACATAACAAACTTCAATTTTTCTCAAGCAAAGGGTGTTGAAGTTACATCACAAGTACCATTTTGCAGTTATATAAGTTTTTACATGACTTAAATCTAGAGAGCCCCCAATTAACTTTTCTTGTGTTTTGTAAATACATTTTTTACACATTTTTACATTCGTCTTTTAATATTCTGCAATCTCTGCAACAATACTCATGATTTATTTGATTTTTATTCACATTATTGCACTTAAATTAAGACGTACTAGGATATTATGTTACATTCCAATTTGCAAAGAATGTGTTGCCTACATAATATTACTGAACATCGAGGGGATGGCCATATACAAGCTAAAGAATCCAACTTCACAATCTACACAAGTTATCTTTGAAGGCTTGCGAGCAACCTGTACGAGAGCTAAAACCCAATTATTTCCCTTCAGCTAAGCGAAGCTCTCTTATTATTGCTGAGAACAGAAATTTCCGACTCGTACCATTCCAGAAAAAAAAACAGACTTTAACTCGGAAATATTTTCGAAACGATTCTCACGAGAACAAAATCTGGGTCGACTCATATAATTTCTAGCATTACTTGTACCGGACATGAGACCAACCGGCATGTCGGGTGTAAACCGCGCGCTCGCAATCTACATAGACGAAATGTCACCGCGTTGCAGTGCTGTATTGCAACCGCCATCACGTTCGTGGTGCGGCTGACTACGGGCATGGTAAAGTCGCGGTGCCTCTGCTTTACGGTTCGCTCTTAAAGCGTTCCGCCAAGATTTTACGTTTCGCGATACGATGCATTTGAGTTCTCGGCGAGTCGCATTACATGCCACGCTCCGGCTAGCGCTCCCGCAGGCCGTAGACTGCAAGACTCCGCTCTTACTGTCACCTGCCGCTCGAGTGCCGCCCCAACTTCGGATCCTCTCATCGTCAATAGCCGAAGTTAAAAGGTCCATTCACGAGGATACGAGACAGTTTTACCCGGACGTGTCACGTTTTTCCGTACCCCGAAGGAACACACAGACGAGCAGAGTTGACTCTACCTCGGCAACCGACAGAATGCTCCTTTCCGTCTCCAAAACCGTTCCTCGGTTTTGTCCACGTGAGTGCGCGCTGCTGTCTGCCCTGTAGAGGTTAAATAAAAGGGTATCCTGAATAAGTTGATGCCCATGTATGTTCCGTATGCGAACAACCACGAGTCTGTCCCGAAGAAAATGAGAACCAAGGGACTCTCGTGGTTCCCGTTCGGGTAAAATTGTGGTTTATCCTGTACGTGAATGAGCGCCTGAAAAAGATGTTGGCTTAGGGCAAAGAATTGATGTCCTAACGTCGATGAGAACAAAGAAAACTCATTTATCGTGTTTTCCCTTACCTGCAAGTGACGCTATTAGACATGTTTTCGAGATTGTGTTGTGTATAGTTGATAAACGTTTGAAGGAGATCTTGATGGAAAATATTAGTAAAAACAAAAGATTTTTTAAAGTGGATTTCACTTAATTA
The DNA here is from genome assembly GCA_011170035.1 of Teleogryllus occipitalis. Taxonomy (NCBI): domain Eukaryota; kingdom Metazoa; phylum Arthropoda; class Insecta; order Orthoptera; family Gryllidae; genus Teleogryllus; species Teleogryllus occipitalis. The sequence goes on along the minus strand of BLKR01009797.1, from coordinate 42,952 downwards.
TTATCTTATACATTTTACACGTACCTGCACAAATCTTTTGCACGATAATTTTGATGTTGCTTGCTATGGCTACTTGTAGTACATAAATTGTAAAAAATGGCCTGTTTTCTGGATCAATCGGTAAACCGCATGTGCATCCGAATGTTCAGTTTATACCTTTTCTTTAAACATAACTCACACATTCAAAATTATTCGGAGGATGGCAAATTTTACCCCCAGTGTTCTGAATAGATTACGACTCGCATCTATAGAGACATTTTAAAAGGACCTTGACAGTATCCCTTAAATTGTCCGCAACTGATCAAAATTTCATAATACTTATTATTTGTGAAGATCACATTTAATATGACATTGATACAATGATTGGAGATAAAACGTTAATCGTCAATAACCTTTTATTAAAACGCAGTTGTCTCTAATTGGCGGAGAAATTCTCTAGACTTGGCGTCAAAGAAATCATTGGTTCATAAGTGTACCTAAATTGCCAGTATTTTTGTAAATTAATCCACTTGTTATATATTCACAAAAATATATTCGAAAAAGAGAAATAGTTTTCGCGCCAGAAAATGAACTATTTCCAAGATATTAGTAGTTATGGTATTGTATAGGCTTCAGATATTAAAAATTATATTCTGAAATAAATTAGTAGAATATTTGTCGCATTTTCTGGTTTTACATGTATTGCTTTAAAAAATTGCAGTTTTTCAAATTATCACGAAATTTTTATTCGTAATACGCTTGTGATCAGATAGTATTTACAAGATATATTAATTGTATATATTATATTATAATACTTTAATTGGATTTATTCTCGTATATATAGTCAATACATATACAGTACTATAAATAAAATAGTTATCCAAATTTGCTATTAAAGTAACATTGTCATTAACTTGTACGAATATTTCTTCGAAATCTATTATTAATGAATATTTTTACTTCTAAATGTGTCATAAAGCAGGAAGAACCGTTCTAGAAGCTAATTTGTGGTGCTTCATTCACGCCTAATTGCATTTAACAATGCGTTTATTTGATGACGTCATGTGACTGAAATTAATTGTTTCGTGTATCAGAAAGAATTCCCTGTCGTAATCTGCTTTCTTTACTCAGTCCACAACCAGTAGTGTGAAATCCAAACATGCAGTTAAGCGTTCATTTGATTTTGACATATGTTTGCTTCATTCCAGACGCTAATGAACATACACTACAATGTATTAGTTTGCATATTAAATTTTAATCTTTTGTGTCAACTGCAAATGCAAACATATACGCTTCGTCTGCTTTATAGTCAGTGCAAAAAGGGGAAGCGGATGATTTCTGGTTCATTTAGAAAAGCATCCCAATTGCGAAAACAGAAGCGCAGAGTGCAATATTTTTTTCGTACTCGTATGTAGGAAGGTTTAGGGATTGCTACGGAAAATGCAGTGTGGAAAAGACGTGTGGGCGCGAGGAACGTTATATTACAACACCCAGAATATTTGGCGTGATTTCAAGACGCAGTCGTGTTTTACTTTACACCTAACCTTTGTCTCATAAAGAGCGAGCAGTTACCGCCAAAAACGGATGCAAAGGGAGAAAGTGTTAAGTGAAATTTCTAAGATTGCAATCGTATATATGCGTATGTACTCTTTAAATACTCTTAATTAAGGCTGGGGAATTGTAGGACGTGAGAAAACAAGAATAAATAGCAGCAACTCAACGGATATTTGCCGACGCCGAGTTCGGGGAGAAACAGGGTGGATAAGGGTTCTTGCCGTGCAGGACCGGGACGGGGCGATGCAACTCTGTGTACTCGCCCGTGCTTTCTTGCGCCGCGTCTTGCCCTCGCCACGCTCTTCCCGTTTCTCTGCCTTGCCTTCTCTTTGGCTTATCTCTCCATGGGTGCAGGTCCCCTTCTTGAAGCAGACTGCTCGGGCATATTTTAGGGATAATGTTATTTTTTGTCTGAATGCGTATTTAACCCTCGCGATGTAATAGGCGACACCTGTAGTTCTAACAAAGCAACGAGGGTTATCGCGCCGTGCCGCTGCAAGCCCGGGAGTTCTCGCTCAATTGCAGCGCTTCCGCCACTCTTCTGAGATCTGCAGAGTATGCAAATGCTTGTTTATTGTGTTAAGTAATTGAAGCGAATGAAATGAGAAAGTATGATATGCATACTTGAGCTATAAATTAGAGCCGTGCTGGAATAAACTTTCGGAATCTTGTTTCTGAGATGAAAATCGAGGTAGCACTGAAGTGGAGGAGTCTGTGCCAGGGCCTTGAAAGCATCTCTTCTCGCGAGTCTTGCAGAGTGGAATGGTTCTGTACCTGAGTGGACGAAGATTCTAGACCGAAGCTCGCAGAGAGATGGAGGGCGAAAGATAGAGGAACACAATGAATAAAATGAAAAATAACAGGAGAGACAGGAGGAAATTGAAGAATACAGATGAAAAACCAAACAGGAATGCGACAGAAAACAGAAAGAAGGTAAAAATAAATAAATACACCAACATTCACCTCTTTGTCACTAAATTCTTTGACTTGGAAACCTAAAATTACACTACCACACTACCATGCATTCATTATACTTGTACGGGCACTGCCTGCATCAGAAAGAAAGTTTTTTCTATGGGACACCATTACCAAATTCCAAATACGAGCATAGGAGGAAGAAATAGGGACTGTCGCCACAAGTTTTTTTTATTTACGTTTTCCTCTGAACAATATTCTAGGTTAATAAATATTGACGTTCTTCCCTTCAGTATTGTTATTGGCGGATAGACAAATCTGCAAGAAGTTTGAAAGGGGAAAAGAGGATAACCATCAGAGGCACAAGAATAAGATGGCAGGGGGCTTGAAGGAACAGTGTGGATAAGAAATGAAATCGTGAATTCAATGGCGTGAGAAGGGAGATAATAGATGAGATCTTTCTTGGATTTGAGCAAAGATAAAGGAAAAATACTATTTCTTTCTTCAGACTATTTTAATTAACATACGTTTATTTTAATGTCGACATATGATGGAATCAACTGACGGAAAGTATTTAAAATGCCACAAAAAGTAGCATTGTTTATAATGTAAGTTATAATATCTGGAAATATTACTGCGGGGGTTTCGTCACGTACTGACACTATTGGGAACCGTGGTTGGTTGGTTGGTTGATTGATTGATTGATTGATTAGTGATTTTGAGTGCGTCAACTGCTAAGGTCATTAGTCCCGTAAGTGTAGAGCATGTTTCTTCCTCATGAGGTCGCGGTGATCTTCCCCCGCTAGATGGTAAGATCCGGCACGGACCTACCGGTAGCTATTACAATAGCTATTACAAAAACCAATTATAAAGCAGAAACAGACGTATTCTTTGTATTTGTGTTTTAAATTACAAGAGACGGCGAAGGAGTGACGCCGCGCGACGGCGAGCGAGCGGGCTGGCAAAGGCGGGAATGCTGTTGCGTATTACAATTTATGTTAATTAAAGGTAGAAATAGTTGACAGTGAGGAGTACACATAATAATAAAATTGAGGAAAATTTGTGAATGAAGAACTCGTAGCCGTGCACACTCGTGGGCGACGCATGGACCCCGAGTTTACTGCGCTCATTTAATTGGATTCTAAAATATACTATAGATCAGTTTTGAATATTTCCTTCGTGATCTAAGAGTTTCAATCAATACATCATTGCTGAAAAAATATTTACCTTTATTGTAACAGTGTATACATCGTAACTTTTTGAATTTATTTTCTTAATTTAATTTGTTAATGTTTTAGTATAAGACTGAATAAAGGGAATTTTTTCAGCAAGTGTTGAAAAATTTTGTAAATAAATGTTAGCATTATGTAACACTAATCATGAACCCCCTACGCGTACGTAACTCTGCATCAACCCCCTCCTCCCTCTTTAGCGTTACGTAATATATGGACTACCCTTTGGCAGATCTTGACTAATGAAGTATTTGATAGGTGTTCCTTCACATGTCGACATTCCAGAATTATGCTTGTGCTTTTCGTTCATTCAAAATTTTAGGCGAGAAATAATGAAGTTCTTATACACGAGGACAATAAGTAAGACACTTTTCCCATCCACTCGCATTTCTCTACTTCCGCATCTGAGTAAATGAAGCTTACACCCAATGTTTTGAGAAGCTTGCAGTCAATCCGCGCCCTGTCACGTCCGCCGCCTTCGTTCCGTGATTGCTTCTTTCCACCAATCACGCCGCAGCTAAGCCTCTTGAGACGGAAACGGTGGCAGGTCCTCTCGCAGCCGTTGACAGTCCACTCGGCCGTGGCGCGGGCGCGGCCTCCGAGGGGGAGGGCGCGAGCGCCAAACGGCAGACGAGGCTGCCGAACGGCAGAGGCTTTGGTAGGGACGGCGGCGGCAGCTGTGGTGCTGGCAGTGGTGACGGCGAGGGAGCGGGTTGGCAAAGGCGGGAGTGGTGTTATAAAGGACTGGCGGATAGTTGGTGAGCGGTGGGAAGTTCCATAAGAAGCAACAGGGCCACTACGGGCGGGAAGGCTCAGGGGAGGGCGGCGGCTGTTGGCTGGCGGAAAACGTGGATGCAGAGTGAAGGGAAGGCGAGCTGAATACGGTGGGAGTTGAGGTGGGTGATTAAAAAGGATGCTGATGATGTGGGGCTGTAGCGCGGAAATGCTTGGGGGTGGAGGAAATGAGGATAGATGGGAGTCGTGGAGAGCCGGGAAGCAACGAAGGCTGGGGAGACGGAAGGGAGATAGGGCGGGTGGAGAGAGGAAGGTGGATACGCGAGGGTATGACGCAGCGACTCAAGTACGGCGGGCGAGAGCGGCAGGCAGTGGCGAAGCCGGGATGCGAGCGCGTCCGGCGGGCGAGAAGGAGGGCAGCGGCGGCGGGTTCTTCCGCCCGTGCGCTTGCCGGAGGCGGGGGATTAGCCACGGCTGGGACCGCGGCGACGGCTGCAGCGACGGCAGTCGACGCCTCGTCGACTTTAACTTCTTCGGACCCCCGGCAATCCTCTTAGGTTGCTCGCCGCCTCGGCCACGCCTCCTACGTCTCGGCCTTCGCCGCCCCGTCCTCTCCCGCCACCACTTCCGCCGCAGCCTCCGCTCCGCCTGCTGGCATGCAAACTGCCACGGCCCGGCCCGCCGTCGGCTTACGCAGCGTTCTCCCCCTCCCCCTCCCCACCCCGGCACCGCTCCCGCCCTCCTGTCCGCCTGTCATCGCTTCCGCCTCTCCGGTGGACCCTTTGGGAGGGAGGCGGCATCAAATTGCAGAGAGGGCGTAAATGTCGTTTTGGGTTACGGTTGGAAATGGAGAGGCGCTGTTCATTGTCCAACTAGGCAACTTCTATACAAAGTTCTACGTTTATCTGGCTCGCATCGTGTTTGTTAGATCTGCCGTGTATCATTAATTAAATGAAGGAGTGTGATGTGTAATGGGATGAAACACTACCATGTGTGTTAGAAACAGAATTAAGGAATTTTCAAACATTAAATTATTGAAATCATAAGAAATATTATTTAAACTGAATTTATCAGTGATTGAATTATCTTCAAACTCACTCTGAATTGTGGGTTTGAAATTTAGAGTGATGTTTATAAATGCATGGTCTCGCAATTAACCTGGGGGAAGAAAAATTGAACTGCTGTTGAAACAATCCATTTTCATTGTTTGTGCAAATCTTGTTTTATGAAACCTAAGAAACAGTTACGGCTAAGGTAAATGGCTAAGGAAGGTCATTTAGTCTGAAATTAGTTGAATATGCCCCCAACAATTCATTTCGTAAATCTGTCGTATTATACTTCTGTATATCACATATCATTATTGTTTTTTGTGAAATAAATAATGATAATTTTATGTGATAAGTTTTTTGCTCATGCAATATCATAATATCGCATATGTTAAGATATGAAACACGGTTCACTAATTACTTCGAAATTACAAGTCATTTAATTTCACATTTTATAAAATGTTCATTGCATAATTCTAATTTTTGAGTCTCCCCTGAAGTTAGGATTCTGCTTTTAAACATTACTATCACTTTGGAATTTTGAAATGAACAACACACTCACCACGTAGCATTCTGGTAAGACAATTTTCAATTTATATACCCTGTGAGGAATGTGTGAAAAGATCCTGTGAAAAAAACTTTTCATTGAAGAAACATGATGCACTTACAGCCGGAAGCTGACAGGTGAATGTATTCCTCTTTTGCGTATTTAGAAATTGATTCATTATGCAAGAAAATTCATCTCTGATCATACTATTAAACTTACTGTCAAGGGAAATAGTATGAGCAGTTTTCCAAAATATTTTTTGTTCCATACCACGCAAGTTCGCTTGACACTGAATTCATCAAAGCCAGTGATAAGTTTTACTATGTTTATATCCGGGCTTAACTTCCTTATTCTTAATCAAAGTGATTAGTTACGATTGTAATGTGCAATGTTTGGAGTTGAAAAATTATATTTTATAAACAAATGTGTGTATGTATGTATGTATGTATGTACGTTTTGTTTCCGTTTATCATCCTCCTTTCGACTGCACATTACTATAAATTTTTTGAACTCCACACCACAATTTCATGTGTATTGCTGTTTAACGAGTCCCACCCAATCATGCTTTAACACGTTACAACAAACGTCGGGGCCTCTTCGTTAAGCAAGTGCATTTCAGCGACTACTTTTAGCTTGTGAAAAAATAATTGTGTAGAACTGCTGTGTGTTGCTCTATTACATAGGAATACTGTTAAAGTAACTTCTATCTTTCACAGCGTTGCCTCGTCCTTTGCTTGTATGACCTGAATATAAAAGTACGCATATTTAAAACGCGGGAATTTAGTTTGCTTAGTATGCAGGACTTGTCTGCGGTCGCGCGGCGCGTCCGTGCTGCCGAAGACCAGCGACCTCATTCTGTTGACACGGCGGAAGCGGAAGCGGAGGCGGCGATGGCGGTGGCGGTGGCAAGGCTGTGGCTGTGGTGCAGCAGTCATGACGGATATAGGGGCGCGCACGGAGTCAGGAAGGCGGTGGATGTGGTAAAGTGCAGGCGAAGTGGGTACGAACAGAGGATAGGAGTGATTGGGGATATTTGTATATTAAGCCCCATTTACATTAGAAACATTACTGTAAAAAACATGCGAAAATAAAGTGTGCAAACCGGTCATTTAATTTTAGCATTCACAATAATTTTAATTAATAACCTGAACACTATTGTCAAAAACTCACATGTAAGTTTTTAATGTTCGTGTCCGGGTCATTTGAGAGAAAAAGAGCAAACATTACATTGCAATCAAATGAAAGAAGAAGATATCAAAAGTTAATTATTTTACTTCAGAATTAGCGTTGTCGTGTATGCCTATTAATATTTATTTGTTATCCAACTCTTAATTTGTTCTTAAATGTTTACCAGTTGTTTAATTTTCTGATCATTGTTAAAGTTTTATATTCGTGTTCAGATGCCCTCGTTGATGGTGTGAAATCTTGCATTCAAGTAGTATGTGTTTATTCTTCCCGATATTGGTGTTTGAAATGACCATTAATATCTGAAAAAGAAAATGATGCGATATAGTGGAACGCTACCAGTCACCGATTGAGCTACTCAGGGAAAACCATTGCAGTGTATCTGACCTGAAAGTGAGAGTCATATCCCAGGCGTATAAGCCCGCTCGTTCGATAAAGTCCCCAGTCCCGTGTCAGAGGTAGGCTTCTAAGATGTCGGTGTCGAAAACTCAGGGAAGGAAACAGGAAACCACCTTGAGTATTTCCTTCCAAGAAAACCCACCATGGGTCACCTAACTTCCGTATATGGAAGATACGACCAAAGAAGAAGTCCCTGACCGAGAGGTCCTAGAGTTCGAGACAGACTCTGGAAGATTTTTATTTCAAGTTTTGAATCTACTAGAACGAATTTAGCCGCTGCGCTATCTGGAGGACACCTCAGTGACCAGCTGCTCTGAGAGGTAATTTTCTGTTGTTTCTCCTATTAATACCTGGCATATACCAGAGCCGAACTCTAACAAACGAGTCGTGGACCGCCTGCTATCTTCCCTTTCTTATCATTGTCTCTTTCTCTTCCCTTAGGCACGCACGCACATAAAAGCTCAATGTTCCTCACAAATCGAAATAACTATGGGGAACTTAGCACTTGTTCCAGCTGTGGCGGTGCTCCGTTGGGAAAGGCACCTGGAGAGTGAATAGTCCGCAAACCCACTTGCAGGTCGGCGCCGAATCTCGCGTTTCAGCGAGGGAGAAACGTCAACACTACGTGGAAATAGAATACAATACACTCATGGGATTAATGACCAAAGTAGCTGACGCGCCCGGAAACACGAAATACACTCTCCCTACCGGAGTCCATTAGGAGAGACGATACAGAAAAAGACGAGGATTGTGCCCAACGTTCGTCAGTTCTATAATTTTATCGATAATAGTAAGCAATGAGTCAAGGAAACTAGAGGTGCTAAAACAGCACGTACTTTCTCGTCTGTATATTCACGCGAAATTATGAGAAATGTACTCGACTTTTCGAATAATTGTACATGACCTTACTTCATAATCTGATTTATGGATCAGATTTCATTAAGTGATAAAAATCTCTATCTTTAATATATTAGTTATAAGAAGACTTCGAAAAAAATTTGAACTTTTGCGATTTTCGAAAATTTAGAGTTTTCAACGAACAAGAGAACTGCACCATTCTCTTGAACGTCCTTCACACTATCCAACAAACATTTTAATCAAAAACGATAAAGCCATTTATTTGAAAATTTTGAAAATCTCCCAAAGGCTTCATGTAAAGTACCCCACAAAATTAAAATTTCGGTTTCGACTTCAACGGGCCGCGACATCAGCCAGATCGATTGAGGAAATATAATTTTTGGATAAAATCTGAACGGTTTAGCCGCTAGTGTTGTTGACAGACGGAACGACAGATAGACAGACTGACACGTTTTGTCGTCATTGGATTTTTCGGTATCAAGGACACACGAAAAATGGATTCTGGCTACACCGCAAGTTAGAGGATTTTTTTCTAAATTTAACAACTGGGTTTAACAATTTTTCGTTACCAGTGCCCTGTAATAAAAGTTCTTTTGCCAAAAATTCGCCGTTTTTTCGCGCAGCATTACATCTCTACTCCATTACATCTCTACACCAAAGCGAGAAATTTATTTATTTTTATTTATTTATTTTACGTCAAAAAACAGTTCAAACTGCGTATGACGTGCTATGGGGAAAAGTGAATTGTGTGCACATTTTCGAAATTCTGTGATCCCTACACTGAGTCATATACTACTTAAATTAAAAAAAAAACACACCTCCCATGTAATAAAATATATTTGCAAGAATAACTAAGCAATAAATTTTGGCTCTTATTCATGTTGTCCTTCGGAATAATACTTCCTGCCGCGAGAACATGGAAACATTAATTTGAATAATTGTATTTCCCACTGAATTCTAGAAGACGTGCACAGAAAATGAAGTTACAATTATGTCCAGAAGCAAAACAAGAGAAAGAAAGAATAAAGAGAGAAAAGAAATATATTAAAGAGAGTGCATGCAAGTATGATGACGCTCGTTACTATATGTATCCACAATTCAACTTAATATATTATATGCGAATTAAAATGGATATCCCAGAGCTCAAAAAAGATATGCACATATTGCCCTTCTCCCTATAGTATGCCATAGAATTTTTAATTGTTTTTGACGTTAAAGAAATAAATACAGTGATTTTAGTGTAAGGAAAATGCCAAGATATACATTGTATAATGCACTTTTTAAGATACAGAAACAATTGAGAAACGTTACAACAGGAAGTAAATGAACCGTCAAAACAGTAGGTTGAACTTGATCACCAAAACAATTGGAACATAAAATATGCCCTATACCTTGGGGATTCATTTAATTAAATGTCACATGCATATTTTACTACATTCTATGTAAACCAATTATGAATAAAAATTAATCCTTTAATAGCGCGTTTGTTTAAAAGAGTGTCCAATTTTTGATATCCTATAACGTATCAAAAATTTAATGAACTCACTAGGTGATGTCTGGACGTATTTACCTGAAAGCCCACTTGTTTTTCATCATTTCTCAGTCGTCATCCTCCACATTTTCCCCTCGTTGAAAGACTGACCGTTGACAAAATCGTCAAACTACTCTTAACGTCTTGGTTTCTTCATTTATTTGCGGATTTATGTCAGAGCTATCGAGGTTAAAAGATAACCTAGTTACACCATCACCATACACAACATACTCGGCTTATAATGAATAATGTATAAGCAATACATCATTGTTGCGTTTGTAAAAACACTGCGACATGAAACGGGAGGAATATTATAGGAGAAACACAATTCAGTACAATAACGAACAGAATTCAGTTACAGTACACAGCCAAATTGCCTTCATCGTCTGCAAAAAAGTAGCCATTCAAGATTCACTGATGGAGATGTTTTTGCGAAACAATTCTTACTTTTTAAGGTGTACTAAAGTAATTTTTGAAGTTTACGTAGCTGGTGATGCAGGCGCAAGGTTGATATAACAAATACTTCAAAAATCTATCAGTTGTCACTAAATATCGTGTTAACAATAAAGACATAATTTAATTAGCAAAAAAATTATAAAATTTTATAATCATTTTTATTTTTAATTATTCATTCTTTACACCATTATTATCTCAAAATTGATTTCTTTTTGCGCAAGTGAAGTAAATGCTTATAGATTTATCGATTCACTTCAGTAGCATGGTATAGTGGTGTGGAGATAACCTTAAGCACAAATGTCTCTTGCGACCATTCAGTTTTCACCCATAGATGCGTCTCTATATTTAATTAAATTCAACGTTCACTTCTTTTGATTGTTCTGGGGAACGTTTTGTGGAATTACATGATTTATAATTAATTAAAGAAAAATTAACCCTCCACTATGTATACATTAAATAATAATATATTAAGTTTTAATAATCAACCAGACAAGAAGGTTCCCCATCTTTGGTTTTACAGCGTGCACCAAGTAAGATGGAATCAATGAATAGTATATTCAACTAGTGCATGATGATAGCGATTATTCACGAGTTGATGTTTACGACACGAGTGAAGTAGGTCATGTGTCATAATTTCTACTAGTGAATAATAGGCAATTTGCGTGAGTAGAAGATCATACTTTCTCTACGACCTTGAAATATTCAGAATAGATTTTGAACAGAGTGTGTTTTATTTGAAACTCAAGTATAAGGATTTAGAGTAAGCTTCTAGTTTTACTTCATTGTCTATACACAATGTGCTTCTTAGCATTGAGTAAATCTTCCATAAACAACAGCATTTACAATGCTGAAAATATTTTGTAAAGTAAACCAAGAAAACTTTCTCGCTAAAAGGATTCACCCTATTTCTTTCTCTCCACTTCATAAATCTTGTATATGATTGCTCATAATACTTCTTTGATTTTTCTGACAATAATTTTAGAGCTATTGAATTTGCTATTTCCTGAACTTCAGGTGAAGTAAATTTTTTATTGCCACTGTAGCTTGCTTCAATATTCATTGTCTGTTGAATGATCAGTGCGAAAAGTAACAATGTCTAGGTTACGTTATGAAACTGCGAAATCACTCACTTGTCAACTGCGATTTAAACGATGGGCGAATTCCAAATAGAATGCCATTCAGCCCGTGGTTTCCGAAAATTCTAGGAATGTGATTGGTCGACAGGTCGTGGTTTCCACTGGAATCCACGGGGTGTGTAATCGATGTCATTCGTCGATTAAATATATAGCAGGAACACGTATGATCTCAGAGAAAAGATATTTTTTTAATATGTGATTCTGGTCGAACGTCATTTTCCTGAATACTATTCTTTACGTGATGTGTTACTCTCTAGATCTGCACCTTTCCCTGGGAGAGGACAAGCGAGGAGGCGTTACATAATGAGAAGAAAGGTAGCGACGTGGCATGAAGCGGAAGTGCGGCTGGAAGGAGAGTCAGCCACTCTTTTCCCGCCCTCTTCCTACCCCATGGCATTCCCCCTCGCCAAGCGCGCAGGATTATGAAAATAAAACTCAACTTGAAACTGAAGTTGAATCTCTTCTGCGCTCCGTCCAGACTGGAAAGCGATGCTCGTATAATTAACCATACCGCGGACGTAACTTCAGAACTGTGTTTTCTTCCGCTGACTGCAGAAGAAGGCTGCAGATTCTCGGCAGTCGCACGATCGTTACGGAGGATCCTTTATGCGTTGCCTGAAGTCTGAGAAGATCTGAAATGCATTACGTAAGACCAAAATTTGTTACATTTGAAATAAAATTGTACAGGAATGAATTCTTAACAAGGTGAAGGGGAGAGATAGAAAGATAAAGAGAGAGAAATAGACAGAGAGACGAAAGTTTCTTCAGAGTGAAAGAAAGTGTTAGGCGATATAGAATTATCTCTACGATATATTATCTATTGCGATAGAATTATTATAGATTATTACTTTTTAACTACTGTTCCAGTTTGCCGAGTAGTAGAGCCGAGAGTGAATGAAAGATGTTTAAGTAAGAATTAGGGAAAAGTTTTGAGAGAAAATATAATACATTTATTTTTCTTACTTATTATATTATATAAAATAAATTTTCAAGTTAATTTTATCAGGTTCACTTGTTTGTTATAACAATTTTATTTTTCTAACAAATACTACGAAATACATCACGAAAATATACCATGTATATTTTGCTTTGAAATCATATTTTGTCGTGTAAAAGACGTCGCAAAACAAAAAAGTAAATATTTGTAACGTAGATAAAGAAAAAAGCACCAAATAAATCAAAGAAACTTCAATAGAAACAAATGTATTTGTGAGAGGAAGAGAAGTAGCAGTTTTAATTCATTTTGTCCGAGGAAACAGTCAGAGAAAAGTAGGAGCCGTTTTTGAGAAAATGTTGTTTGTATTATTTTTTAAAATTGCAAATATTACATGCACTATTGCATGAAAAAAAATTCAAACAAATCTACATGACTTTTATGGAAAAACTACTTATGGACAATTAAATTTCATTTGAAGAAAAAATCAATTTTATTCAATTGTTTTCAATTTTACAGTTGAAGGAAGACGCCGAAAAAAATGCAAACTTTTGAAATTTTTTAATATTTAGAGTTAAGTAAAAATCGGACCTATGCCACCTTTATAGATGTATTTTACTGCATTCTCAGAAGAAATTTAAAGAAAAAATTGGTGCCATTTTTGAGAAAATTGTGAAAATGTCCGGAGGGCTTCATGTAAAGCACACCCAAAGAATGTTAAAGAATGTTTTTTCAAAACTTCAAAATTTAAACTAGCGCCGGATGGACAGGCGTTCCTTCAATTTTGAAAAAAAAACAACTATGGTTTAAGCTCTAATAGTGTTCACAGACTTACGGACGGTCGGACGGACGGACGGACGTTTTGAAAAAAAATATTTTTTTTTTCACAAAAAACCTTTCGGTATTGGGGACCCAAAAACATGTATTTCCATTGAAATCTCGAAAACGATTTTCCGCAGCATTACATAACTTTCTCTAGACTACGTATATTACTCCGTATATACGTATGTATACGAGAAAGTAAAAATGAAACGTAAATCTGATCTGAGAAGTCGACGAACTTGTACATGTGAATGAAGGAACTTAGAGACAGAATTCCTTGGACCAATTCCATGTGGGTAAAACGAAGGCGTAACTTCAAATCCTTGAAATTAAACAAAATTTGTCAGTACATAAATCAAATAAAGTGAGAAAAGCAGAGTGAAGGGAAAAGTAAAGCAATGTAAAGCAAAAGTAAATACAGACTGCGAAAACATACTTGATGTCAAAATATATGCTTGACATGATACTAAGATCACAATGTAGCTAATTATCACTGAGATGACATAAACATAAACAGATCAATACGAGGAAAGGAGAATGTTTTGTAATGAAAATTAAAACTGAAGTGAAATTCTCGAAACGTGATAAACGACGACAAATATTTTAACACAAATGGTTTTAAAAAGGATTTGAATGAGAGGTTGACGCCTTTATAATCCCAATGAAACATGAGATTATTCCGTGTCTGTTAATAAACATCATACATGTAAGGAGTGAAAGTGGCAAAGAAAAGACAATCAAAGTGTACGCCATATCACGTAGAAGTAGAATGAGATGGAACTAAACAAATCCAGGCTGAACCAGTTTTACGCGAGCAGACAGAAACCACATATATGTAGAGACGCTATGTACGTCCTACACGTAGTCGAAAAAGACTTGTGTTGATACGTCCTTGCACGTTTTGGCGTAGTTTTACGAAACGAGGAGGGGAGAAGCGTTGCGAATCGAAGGGGAGCGGGATGAAGGGAGGCGACTGAGCGGGTGGGCGACGCTGGCCAAATGGAAGCTGGGATCACAGCGCTTATTGAGCTCTCAGAGCCGCGTCGCCCCCGCCGCCCCCGCCGCCCCCGCCGCCCCCGCCGCCCCCGCCGCCCCCGCCGCCCCCGCCGCCCCCGCCGCCCCCGCCGCCCCCGCCGCCCCCGCCGCCCCCGCTGCCCCCGCCGCCCCCGCCTCTCTACCTCACTGACTCTGCCGAACCCGCGGTGCCAGCCATCCCTGCCGCTCCTCATTCAACGCCTTCTCCTCGTCATCACCCTCCCTATCTCCTTCGTTCTCCTTGCCTGATTCCTCTGGCCCTCACCCCTCACTCTCACCCCGCCCCGCGCGCCACGCCACGCCCCGAACCGCCTTGGGATTCATCTCGGCCCTCTAAACACATTACTCTGCGTGCGCTGCTCGCCGACGCCGACGCCAACGCCGACGCCGGAGCCGACGCCGCTCCGGCGCCCCGCCCCTTGCAGCCTCGCCACTCCGCGCACCCACCGCCTTCGTCCTAGCGCTTGCCCCGCCCCGCAGCCTAAATTGGCTTGTCTTTCGGCCGCTTTTTCCGGCGCCGGGCCCCTTCCCCCCGCCCAGCTGCTGCGCCCTCCCCCATGGGCGGCCCTCGAACCTATGGGAAATTCGCCAAAGCCCTCGCCCTAAGGAACAAGTGGGACTGTTATACTCCCTAAGGGAGTGTACCTTCTGCGCAGTTTTTTCGAGTGACGGCAAAGGCTGTGTCGCACGGTTTTGGAGATATATGACTGAGCCTACTCGCGGAAGTCGTAAATTGAACGTGCAAGGCAACTTCCTCGAAATGAACATCAAAAGGCACTATAATACAAACGATCAGTTATGAAAAGTTTTCGTGCGTAAGCTCATAGCAATTATATTTGATATAATACTGAGAATTCATTAATGAAATATATTATTTAATATTTCCGCTTCATGCATATGAATAGTACATTAATTCACAGAGTGTTTCTCTTCGAACTAACAAAAATCTTAAATTATTGTAAGGATCTAGAATTACGCAAATACGAGCTGCAATATCATGTTTGAGTGGTTCGAAACGAACAGTGCACACATAGAGAAGTGGAGCTGGAATAAAATTTCGCCCAAGAAGTCTAGATAGTGACTGCCCTCAGCAAACCACATCGACAATTAACCTAGTAATAAGTATCCTTACTTTATTTCAAGTTTCATTTGTAATGCATAGCATACGTTTTTATTAGTCCTCAGATTTTAGGACAAATGTCTATTTAGTTTCTTTAGGATGATGTGGAGAATAATTGCAGTAGTTTACGAATTCTTAAAAAATATATCTATTGAAACCATCTAATAGTGCCTAAGACGCCCTAAAAGGGCGGTTCATGCCTATTTTTAAATATTTTTACCTAAATCTGCCTAAAAGAAGTAATTTTCAAGAATGATCATGTTTTAAATGCGAATTTTTGAAATTCGTGTTACGGAAACGCGAATTCTTTCCCGAATTTCCCGAAACGCAAATATTATGCGACCGAATACGCAATCGACTACGCTCTTAAATTTCTCACCCCACACCAAACACAAGGAGCCCTGCAAGTCAACATAATAAGGATGTTTCACGCTCATCTCCCATCAGAACACGCACTTCTTAGGCAATTGCACCTATTCCTAGTGCAGTTTCGCTGTTGATAGGTTGAGCCTCATTGCCGAAGCCCATCGTCTTCAAAATCAAGCTCTCTGCTTTCAGCTTTCAAAATAATTTTAACAGATAAAACAGCATTACTGTTGAACATTTGGAGAAAATATTGTTTATATACTATACTGCTAAATATGAAAGTGAATAAAATATGCTTGTATAGTCTCTCCCAATAATGTAAAAATACGTGAGTTTCCTGCGTAATAAAAAGTGCCTAATTTAATTCTTTTGTGATCACTTTTAGATGCCAGAAATATAACTATTTCATGTCTAATGTTTTTTTTACCTGATTAAGTCATTTTGTAACCTATTTTAAGTGCCCAAAACATCACTTTTCATGCCTAATAGTGCATAATTTCGTAATTTTGTTACCTATTTTAGGTGCCTAAATCATCACATTTTTGTGCCTAAAATTCCGCGGAAATAAATTCACGGAAACATTTTCAATCCAGTTAGAAAATATGACATGTGTCTCCGCTTTGTAGCCTTCCAACTCTAACATATACGCTCTTACTGTCCACTTATAGGAGGCTGTAACATTGGAAATCCACCATTTGGCACCCTCAATATCATCATTCATTATTACATCATTAATCAATACGAGAGCATTCCGTCCTCTCATCTATTCAGTACTGTGTCGATCCATTTAAGCCTCATTCAGTTTCATAGTAGCTAACTGTTTTCGACGTCAGATAAAAGCTACAAAGACTGTATTAATTTTCAAAGTTCCGATATAAAAATTCTATTCACAAATCATTCAAGGTTCTCCATACGCCTCGCGCAAAGGAAGTTATCGTGTTGCTCATTAGAGGGCGGGATCGTATGAAGCTGTCAACAAAGAACGGAATGGAGGAGTGCACGTATGAAGAAAGCCAAGGCGTTCGCGTGAAGAATTCGTTTTGCGTCAGCTAACAAACACGTTCCTTTTCCTTATTTCTTTGCGCGTTCTTACTGCGTTAAGTTCCCCTCCCCAGGCTTTTATACTCCGAATCTTTTCCGCCCGCCCCTGCCTACTCCCTCTGGGTTTCGCCTCTTCGCTACTTCCTTAGAAAGTGCGCCTGTAGCCTGCGCCCTGGCGTTTCTCTCCCTCTCTCTCTCTTTCTCTCGTCTCTTTACATTCGTTCTTCGCCCCCCTTCCTGGAGCTCGCTCGCCCTCTGTGACTCACGCGTTGCTCGTCGAGAGTGGAGTGGCGGAGGCGGCGGCGGCGGCCACCACCACGACGACGACGACGACGACGACGGAGGCTGTTGCTGCACGGAAAACGGGGGTGGCTGGACTGCGTAAGAAGCTGCAGTCAGTAACGCAATTAGTGCAATGGTAGGGCAGCTCCCCTGTAATGAGTAGGCTTACCCTCATGCGAACTGAATTAACGGCTGTGGCCACTGAATTCTCCACGGTGCTGTGGGGGTGGAGGTGTGTATACAGTGGCAATAGAATAGTAATTGATTTGATTTGATGTATTTGGTCAAAAAACAGTAAAAACTGTAAATGTCGTATGGGGGAGAAGATTATCTGTGCACGTTTTCTTGAGTCCCATCCCAACATTTTAACGATAAATAGTTGAAAGATGAATGGAAGTTAAAACAATAATAATAACAATAATAATAATAGCAATAATAATAACAACAATAATAATAATAATACAATTTTAAAAAGCGCGAGATTAGCAAAATTTAAAAAATTAGACTATTTCGTTCCCGAGTTATAGAAAAAACTATTTGTAATGGTAAGCGAACTACAGATTTGTTTTTCTGCATTGCTAACAATGTAGTAACTCTCCCTCAGCTCTACTCCTACCTCTATAAGTAAAAGCAGAGCTCAACAAAACGTTCGCATAGGGAAGCTACATGTATGTCCAGAAGGAAAACAAGGGGCCATATCGCATTGTTCAATGAATGAGAGAAACTGAACAAAAATCTGATCGAGATGGTGCTCATTGACCTGGAAGCTTAAGTAGTATTCGCTCACGTTAGTATGGAGTTCATTTAGTATGTTCAGGTTCATTGAGGAAATCAAAATTCCCTGACAACTGGAAGAGATATTTTTAATTTTTTTTATACTTATAAGTAAGCGAATTTCTGAGATGCAAAAATGCATGCATTCCTTTCATACGAGTTTTGTAATGTGGGATTATAACACTCGTCAACAAAAAATAAATTCAACCACAGTATTATCTTAGCAAAGCAGATTGCTCACTGTGCTGAAAAATGTATAAAATTGGAAAAGAGCTTTTTGAGCACATTGTGGTGGTTTATTGCTATGTGCATGGAATACAGAACAGACAGTAAAAGAGGAAGGGTGATCCAATTGCGACAAAGACGAAGCCGGAAGTTGACTAATTCCCAATAAAATAATCTGAAAATAGTGGGTACTTCAAGAACGGAGGTGATACAATGGTAGTTGTTAGAAGAAAAGAAATAGAGTAACGACGGTTTGGGAACGGAATGTCGAGTAAATGAAGGCATAATTGCGTTGCGCAGGAATGCTGGATGAATGATGTGTAGTATCTGAGTGTTCTTACATGTAATGTGGATCGAAGGTTAGCAAATATAGAATTACATAATTAAATAACTTAAGCCCCTTTAAACGAACAGTCAAAATTGTTGTGGTTGATGCGGTTAGATAGTGATGCAGTTGATGCAGTTAGGCAAAGGAAAGGATAATGTAAAAAGGATAAATGTGTACGAAATGGAGGAAGGGCCATGTGCAACTCTGAGAAATCGACTGAACGGAGGAAAACCGAACCTCGAATAATGAATGATTACCATTTGAATACTACAAAATGAATCTGGAATCTGAAACAGATGATAAAAAAATACACAAGAAAGGAATCAAGAGATATAAAAGAAATATCTGCGAACGCGGTGTACAAAACAGGAACACAAACAGAAAAATTAAGAAAGGAGAGGAAACGTTAAAACAACGAGGCTGGGTACGTGAAACAGGGGTCGACGGCAAGAGCCAGGGTGAGGGCGAGGGCGACGGCGTGGGCGGGGCAGGGGCGAGGGCGGGCTCAGGAGCAAGAGCTAGGCTGGAGGCGAGAAGAGGAACGGGGGCGCGACCACTCATATTAACGCCGCCTGAATTACGGGCTGCAACGGGGCGCAATTACGCCCCGTATAAATTCGGCTTAGCAGTTGCTTGGTTTTGTAAACACATGCTCGGAATTTTTGTCTAGTCTTGAGTGTATGCTGAGCCCCGGGGTGGTGCGCGGTAACTCACATTGCAGCACCGAGAAAAGGAAGGAAAGAAAACCGCCCGTATTAATTTTATTTTCCAACTGGGAAATTCGTTTTACGGAAGGGACTACTTACTGTGGCTACATGAATGGTAAGGTCGTAATAACCTGTAGCTGTGGAGCACGTTTGAGGCATACTTTTCCATGACCTGAGTGATCTGATGATGAAAGCAAACGAAAGTCTCCGTTCATGACGACAAATTGCGTGTCAAGGACAAGCAACGAAATAAACCTGTCGCATACTTTGTGACGGGCGGCCAAACAGTGGTTCAGGTTTCGGGGACGGATGTTGCTAAAATATGTTTCCTTGGTACATTGGTATTACGAGTTCACTTTAAGTGAACCAACGGCACAAATAGGAACTTTATTTATTTAACCTTAATGTTACAATCTATGTTCAATAAAATGGCACATTTAATTTTTGCTGGGAAGAATATAATGACACCGTAGTTACGTCTATAGTTTGAATATATTTAACACACCGCAAGCAGTGAAACGGTGCTCAGAGTTGAGTTTGTGATGATGTATTTGCTTTACAAGTATTAATTTCTTACTAACGTTTTTATTGTGTTCCAGATATATTTAAATGATAAGACGCCATAGATTCATAACCTTACTTTATGCATTCATAGGGCGATATTTTGGATGGCCTTCGGCTCTGAATGTTTAATTTATACATTTATTTTACTTTAAAAATGTTTGATAGCTGATAATTGTATAATTATTCAAAAATGTGTAGCTTACTGCGATGTAATAAAGGCATGCTTGTGTGAAATTATCATTGCTTACATGTATGATGTGCTGCAAATATTGTTAATATATATTCACGTTTGTTCCTTTTGTAAATGTAAGAAATTACTTGTTCTTAGCCAGCGAAATAATTACATAAACGCATCGCAGGTGGTTCGTTTGAATTGTTTGAATTGAACTTTTGAAAGTGATTTCTGAAGCGTTCGTAGGGCATAAATTGCAATATAATATTATGAAACCATTCACAGCAATGCGAGAATGTATGTGCTTGTAGCAGCATTCGTTCGTAGTTGAATGCAAGTAACTTTACCTACCTTCATTCAGAATGTATTGAAAAGATCTAGAAGGCAGTAACTAATATAAACATCATCGCTTCCACCAGTGTTAACGAATTTAAAAAGATCAAATACTAATTCTTTCGTCAGTTTTTTTTAATGAATTAAAATGTGATAAAGTTTGATCAAATTTGATCAACCAATGATAATTTATTGTTGATGAATCAATTGATCAATTGTTTTTGTCGTTTCTGTGATGTCTGCGGAAAAGTAAAATCCACTACGGCATGCGAGAGTGCGTTCTGACAGTACATTAATTATAAATAATCTAGTGAACTATTGCCGCGGCGAGGGAAAGAAAAAACTGATAATTAATACCATTAGAAAGACCTATTGACAGAGCTGCAGTTCAAAACACTTCCGTAATCAACAATACACGCTATTCACAAATGACACGGGCAATACTTGCAAAAGGCACAGAAAGTATTTCTCCTTTGCACATATCTATTGCACAGTAGAAACGTTCTTGCCTGCTTCTACTTTGCGGTATTGCGCCTGTATCCCGCTCGCGGCCATCTATATAATTTTTAATCGATCAGTATCTACTGTAGAAGTGCGATTCTCATTTATTTCGGCGGTGACTTTATGTAAACAGATCGCAGCGCTCCTTCTGCAAATGTAAAGTAAACGAGTAATTTATACTCGTGTTTTCAGTCCGTCTTCTTCCGTCAAGATGGCCGTCAGATGCTGTCAAAAAACACTCGTATATCGACAAACATTTTAAAGCGAAGAACTGCGAATTAGTGGTGATAAAACAACAAACACATTCTTGTATAATTGTAACGGTAATATTATATGACTGCATCTTTTATCCTACAAACACTTCACCCTTCTTTTGAAAAATTCTTAACGAAACTGTGCCCAAAAAACTCACAAATTTATACCTTTGAATTTTAAAAATGTAAAAGTTAAGTTCAAAATGGCACTTCCGCAATTGAATCCAGTGTGCTCTAAATGGACAAAAACGGTCAAAATATAATTCTTACGCGGGCTAGGATTCAAAAGCGAATTCTCCAATTCCTACTTTCAAACGCTTCAAGGCTCCCACAGACCAGCGCGGTAGATGCGCAGCGGGTGCGGCGCGGGAAGTTCCGAGCTAAACGCGGCCGCGGAATTCGGGGGACCGTTCACACCGGAGCGTCAATTATGAGTCAGCGTCTGGTAAACATTGGCAAGGTCGCTCGACCCAGAGGGGAGGAAAGACTCCCGAACACGGTCGGACTTCCACGAAACTCGAGCTGCAGAGGAAGAAACGCGTCTGGCTGCGTTACAAATTTCACCGCCGATTAAACGCTGCCAATCCGTAGCCGCGACGCTCGCCTGCCGCAAAGGTCTGAACGTGCTCATAAGGCAACACGTGATGCGCAACCTCCGCTGCGGCCAATCCACGTAGGCTGCGGATCTTCCGCGTCCGTCTGTGGGAGCCTTTAACATGTAAGCTAATTCCACCGCTCTCAAAACGCTCTGATCGCCAATTTCCCGTCGTTTCTCTTATTGATATCAATTCCACGGACTGAAGATGATCTGTACCACCTATAATTATTTTTCGTTTGGCATTTTACAGTAATCCAAATCGACAAAGGATAACAAAGCTCGGTAATGAAAACTGTGGTTCCTCAAATTTTTGTGCTGGTAGTAGGAACTCATTCCTAAACCCGATCAAAGAACACGTCACTTCTTTCATTTGAGGTACAAATGCAACGAGAAACACCGTTTTGATTCTTTGTTATTTTACATTCTGTTTTTCTAAAACACATCTACCGTTTTTTGCTCGATGTTTTCGTTCGAGAACAGTTCTCACCGTTTCTATTTTTTCTTCGAGTTTCCGTAGACCAATTGTTGAGTTAGGCGACGCACAGTGTTTTGTTTAGAAACGTTTGGAGGTTACTCATACTCTCGTTTACTCTGGGTTCAATGAAGTTGTAAACGGTGGGCAATTGTGGAATTGATTTTTGTACTACGTTGTTATAAACACATTCATTATATTTCTTGCCGATTTATCTACACTACCAATTTTCAATACCCGCCGGAATTGATTGAAGAAAACTATGGAGCCTAGAGGCTTTGAGAGGCATCTATGAGTTTGTTAGATACTCATGAATTCGAATGAAATTTACGAAATCAATGAAACAATTTCTATTTTGATTGAAAAATAAGCATTCTTTTGTATTCCTCTGCCTATTCTCATTTTTTTACAGAGCATACATAGGGCAGTACATAATACACTTTACACATATAGTGAAGGCTTACATTCTAATTTACCTAAAATTAAACTACAAACTAATTTGGGTGGTAAAATCTTCCCCAGACACCTCTAAAAACACACTATTTTGGAAAATTTGACTAGGAATGCCTGGTATGGATATCGATTTTTAATTCTGATTATATAAGGAGTTTTCCGAAGTCTGAAATTATCTAGGTGTGATATTTGAGGTACGGAGTGATAGAATTGGTTTGAGAGGTATGTCATATGATGTTGTATGGAGACAATTTGGAATTCTTTGTAGAGCTGTGAGTTTGTGACAAATCAAGGAGCATTTGTGATAGTTCTAAGAAAATGGCTTTGAACAATTTGAAGCTTGTTAAGGTTTGTTTTTGCGGCGGAAATCCAAACTGGATAGGCGTAAAGGAGGAGTGGTCTAATGATAGTTTTGTAGATGGTTATGGCGATTGGGGGTGGGAGGTGGGGAGATCGATTAATGATGGGTTGGTGTATTTTATTTTTGTTTGTTGTATTTTACTATTGATGTGTTGGTTCCAGTTCAGTTTAGTATCCACGTTTACACAGCGACTATTTGGAGGGAGCCGGTTAATGGGTACATTATTTATTGTGAGCGGTGCTGAAGGTGTTAAGGATCTTAAAGTGAATATTTTTATAGCTATTTTTGTGGGATTCAATTTGACATTTATATATGCTGCTCAACTCTCTATAAGATACAACTGAAGAGAATTTATGATATTTACTAATGAATCTCCGGCTAGGAAAATTGCCGTGTCACCCGCGAATTGGGCCCTTTGTATGTTGCCTAATTTTGGGAGGTCAGATACGTATAACTTAAAAAGTGTAGGGGATAGTGGTGGTCTCTGTGGTGATCCTGCAAATATTGGTCTTGGATTTGAATGATAACTGTTGACGGTGACTGAAAAGTGCTATTTTAAAGGTAGGTAAATATTATTTGTATGAGATAATGTGGGGTACCTCTCTTTGTTAGTTTGTAAATCATTGCCTTATGCCATACACTATCATAGGTCTGGGTAATGTCAATAAAAATCCCGACTGTATGCTTCTTATTTTTAGCGCTAGAATGTATTCAGACAGTCGTAAAATTGATGACTGGTAGAGATTTTCTCAGTGAAGCCAAATTGTTGTTTGGAAATTGCGTTAGTCAAAAATACTTTGAAACGTGTAAGGATAGCGTTTTCAAATATTTTTGCAAGTGTAGGAAGTAAACTGGTAGGACGGCAACTTTCGACTAATGAGGGATTCTTATTTGGTATGAAAATCAGTATGATGACAGTGTGCTTCCATGTTACGGGAAAATATCCGATTCTGAGACACATATTCTATACATTTGTGATGAAGGTCAGAACAGAGGGAGGAAAGTGTTTGGCTATTAATTACTTATATTGTCGTGTCCAGGGGATTTTTTGATTGGGTTTGGATACGATATTTTATATTCCTTTGGGTGATATTAATTTAATTCTTGGGTGTGGTCCGCAAGTGGGAGTAATCGATGCAATATTGATTACTTGATGAGATGGATGGTATTGCGTGGTGCTACTGGTAAAGGTGGACGAAAAATAACTAGCGAAATTTTCTGTTTTTTGGAAGGGAGTGTATGCTTTCGTTGTTGCTGATTTGATTGGAGGAATTATGATTTTTTACAGAGATCCTTTTTTGTGAATTGCCAAATTGTGTTGTTTTAAGTATTGAGAGAATGGATGAGTTCATGAAATTGCTAATTTTTATGATTCATTAATGCTTTTTTCAAGATATTCCTGATAATGTTTAGTTCATGTTTGACGCTATTATTTTTGGAGCGGGCCCATAATCTTCTAGATTTATTTTTAATGCTTATGATTTTCATGACTTCTGGGGGAGGTAGGTGTAATTTGTTTCCTTCCTAACATTTGTTTTTAATTCCGATTTTTGGGTTGCCGTGTAGATGATAGAATTTAAAAATGATACTGTTTGGTCAATTACGAGAGAGGTTTGTACTATTTTAATTTTGGGGATAAATGAATTCAATTCTTATTGAAACTTGGGCCAATTGATCTTACAAAGTTTTGATTTTGGAAATGGAGCATGAGTTAGAGGAATTTTGTGGGAGATTATGACTATGGGAATATGGTCTGAATCTAACCCAAATATTGTAGAAGCGTACAATTTATGGGATGAGTTTGTTATTCCAATGTCTAATATGTCGGGGTTCCTTGAGTTGTCATGGGGGTAATATGTAGGTTCCGATGTTATTATTTCGAATGTAGAGCTATATATAAAATGAGCCAGATTTATTCCGACACGGTTTTTGTGTTTGCAACCCTATGACGTGTGTTTTGCGTTCATGTCTCCGCCCTAAGAAACATTACTACCAGTTTGAAAGAGATTTTTGATGCTGTTAATGTTTAGTTTATGATCGGGAGGTTTATAAATGGTTATAATTGTCCAAGATTGTTGTAGTATTTCTGCATTAAGAGCAATTACTTCTATTTTATTGACTTTAGGTGTAGGTATGAGGTGATGTTTTATGTTGAATTTGATTGCAATTAAGACTCCTCCTTTATTAGGTGATCTATCTTTTCTACATGTGACAATGTCTGCACAGTAGAACTTATTGCTGGGTTTTAGATGCGTTTCCGTATTACAAGCCACGTCAACATTATGGGTATGGAGTAATTGCGTAAATGCAATTCCTTTTTATTAGAAATACTATTCGCATTCCAATTCATGAAGGTTATTTCATTTAATCTATTTCTTGCCATTGCTATAATTGTTATTATTATTATTATTATTATTATTGGTAAGGAGTGAAAATAATTAAAAGAATTTATGAAAATAATTTATGAGATAAAAGAATTTATGAAACTGGTTGTACTGGATGTGACTACTTCGATAATGCTGTTTAGAAAGGAACTATTTTGTTGGTTTATATTTTGTGTGCTATTGGTGCGTCTACGATTGAATCCAGCGAAAGGGGATTTTGTGCGGGAGGAAGAGTTGGTGTGACGTTACGAAGTTGTGATACTGGTAGGGTGGGGAACTGGGTAGCGGACTGGATGTTGCCTAAGGGATGTGAGGCTGATTGATTAGGTGATGTATTTGTCAGGGGTCGGTACTACGGGCATTGTGGGTGTTGTAGTATGTGCAGGAGGTTCTATCATCTGCCTTATGAGGACCACTGCAGTTTTTACAAATTGGGTTTTTGCTTTTATTTGGACAAAGAACTGAGTAATGATTTTGGGAATAAAAAGCACAACTTATTTGATGGTTACAATTGTTTTTAGTGTGGTCAAAATTCATACAACGTTGGCATTGCTCTGGTCCCTGTTTATTTCCTCCGCTTTGTTGACATTCTTAAATTACAAATATTATTAATGGCTAGAATGTTTTCAATGGGGGTCTTTACCATTGAATACTACTGTTACAACGGGGAGTGGAGCGTTGCTCTCGGTGAACTTAGTAATTTTAATTAGAGAAGGAAATGTCTGCTTATTTCCCTGGAAAATTTCAAGTTTTGATATCGATTGATTGTCATTTTTAAACGAAACTGAAATGTTCTTATTTAACGAGTCTTTATATGTGTGATAACTTTTCTGAGTTTGGAGAAGTTATTTCACGATTTTACGAAAGCCCGTGGCTGTTTGGGTGCTTATCTTAACTTTTTGAATTTTGAGTCTGCTACGAAATTGGCACAGACCTTACTTTTTAATTCTTTTGAGAATGTATTTAAATTGGGAATGTCAGTGACAAAGACGGATGGAATTCTATTTGGAGTGTCCGTTGACTCTCGGTAGTCAATGTTCAAGTACCTAAATCTATTTATTTATTCATTTATTTATTTAACGTCAAAAACAGTTAAAAACTGTGTACGACGTGCTATGGGAAAGTGAATTATGTATACGTTTTCAAAATTCTGTGATCCACACACTAAGCCGTATACGACTTGAATTCTGAATACAAAAAAAAGATAAAAATCTATTGTATGTATGTAATCCGATGTAATAAAATCTATTTTCAAGGATAAATCAGCAATACATTTTGGGATCTTGTCCATCATGTCCTTCGTCAAGGAATAATACTTCCTGCCGGGGGAACATGGAAACGATAATTTGAATAACTATATTTTCCATTGCATTCTAGAAGACGAGCACAGATAATGAAGTTACATTTATGTCCAGAAGCAAAACAAGGGGCCATCTCAGCATTTGCTCAATGGATCAGGGAAACAGGACAAAAAACCTGATCGAGATGGGGGTCATTGACCCGGAGGCTGCGGTACAATACTTTTTACAGGTTGTTTACATTAATATAGTCCAAATGGTAAATAATGCATTAAATATCACTATTGAAATTAATTTTACTTTCGTTGTGATGCTCAATATAGTCTCTAATTGTATAGAAACAGTTATGCAGCGGAAACGATTTCACTTTTGAATTTCATTTTTGTTACCTTTTTTGATGAGCGGCATAATCTTAGCTGTTTTGAAATTATCTGGAAACGTTCCGGTGCATCAGGATGCATTAAATATGTGAGTTAACGGGTGTATAATGGCAGGCACACATGTCTTCAACAAAGAATCCGGGAATTCATCTAAACCGGCCGAATACTAATTTTTTAAGTTTACCGATTATTTTGAGAATTTCATAGGAAGAAGTTTCGGAAACGAACATCGTGTCTAAAATTTTCGGGGAAATGCCAGATATTGAATTTTGTGACTGAAGATCCTTAGTGAGATCGGCAGCAATTCTCAAAAAGTATTGGTTAGAGAGACTAGCCACTGTTGCCGTATCGTTCACATTTATATCGTTATATTTTAAAACAACATTCTCTACAAGGTTTCTATTTGATTTGGTCGTATTTTTTATTATATTCCACATTGCTTTTGTTTTGTTATTTGAGTTCAAAATATCCTGATCGTGTTTCATGATTTGAGCCTGCCTTACGACTTTTCTTAACAATGATTTGTATTCTTGAAAGTAGATGAGAAAATCTTGAGAAATGTTACGACGTTTAGAAATGAAAGAAAGAATTGTTTTTACATGATGTTCCAATTCCTTATGTTATCCAAGAATTGGTTTTTCGTGAAATATTTAATTTTCTTTTTCAAGAAGAAAGCAAATGTTAAAATGAAATGAAAAAGTTGAAAAAAAATTATATTTATAAACAGTATAATAAACCGCGTCCCATGATTCCTGCATCATGTAATCAATGAATAATTTTATTTTACTTTTTGTAAAGAATCTAGTCACACGTGTATTATTAATTATGTCAGTGTTCGCATTTCTTTTAATGGTAAGGATTTGTGCATCGTGGTCACTGTATCCTAAATCTTTTGTTTCAAATTCATTACGAGTAGTAGTTTTGTTAATTATAATTTGATCAATTGCCTTTATCGAATTTAGTGTGATTCTTGTAGGTACATTAACTGTAATATCTAAATTGAAGGAATTAATTAAATTGAGAAACTGTTCGTTCTCGCAAGATGCGACGAGAAAATCAATGTTAAAATCTCCGCATACAACAATGGGTTCAAAAGAGCGATTGCTGACTTTGTTAATTGTTATCTCCAGTTTTACTAAGAACAAAATATAATCTGCAGCTCTCTTTGTTGCAGGCCTGTAATTGCAAAGTAATATCACTTTTAGCGAAGGAAGCTGTACAACAGAAATTTCGAAATCATTTTCAACGGAATACACATTTAATTCCGTCAAGGAGATAGAATGAATATTATTTCTGACGTAAATACAAGAACCCTCATATGTAGGACCTTAATGCTATTCTCTCTCTCTCTCTCTCTGCAATAAAAGCCTGTGAGGTAAAAGTTTGGAATTTGGAAAAAAGCTAAGTTCGTTAGGAGATAACCAATGTTCTGTAAAGCAAAGAACATCCATTTGATTTAAATCGCTCTGTCGAGCTGCCTCGATAAACTCGGTTTTATTTGAAAGGGATTGAACATTATGGTGCAGAATGTTTATCTTTTGCAAGTACCTATACGAATGTTTTTCTGCTGCATCTGAGTGTAGTTGCTATATAATTATTGTATTGTACTGTTACTGTATTATTTACTGTATTCTCTCGTACGTTGGTATCTTTTCTTTTGTAATTTATTTTAAATCGCTCTGCAACTACATGATTATAAGCGATCAAAACATGTTTTACAATTTTACATTAAATGAAAATATACACATTTATAACAATCATGTTAATTTTATTTTTGTTACTAGAAAAGAAGGAAGTGTATGTGTGCAAAGTTTTATATATATATATATATATATATATATATATATATATATATATATATATATATATAACTTTGCAGCCCATAGAAATTTGATAATTTTGGCACACTGTGAAGTAGAATTTCACAAATAATGCATATCAGTTCCAATTTTGATTTTTTTTCTGAGATCCCTTGCGAAAGGACATTCGACTAATAAATGGGATGT
Source organism: Teleogryllus occipitalis (assembly GCA_011170035.1). Classification (NCBI taxonomy): domain Eukaryota; kingdom Metazoa; phylum Arthropoda; class Insecta; order Orthoptera; family Gryllidae; genus Teleogryllus; species Teleogryllus occipitalis. The sequence goes on along the minus strand of BLKR01009797.1, from coordinate 13,969 downwards.
AGAAGTAATTTAACCACAATACGGCCATGTTTGTATATTTGTCTTTTTAAATAAATTACTGTGGCTCAAATTAAAATGGCCAATGCGGAGTTTTGATAAAACAACTCGATACTTTCTTTTGAAGTAAAGGAGCAACAGAGGATCTACTACTGAATTCCTAACTTGACGTAATTTTTAATATTTTGATTTCAATTTCAAATATCATAGTCGTAATTTTGATGATAAAAGAACTGTTTTATAGTCTTCAAAGGAACCAGAGATGGAGTTATTGGGTAAACGAACTTAAGAAGCATTATTTGCTGAGTAGGCAGCATTTTCATATCCCTTTATTCCTCGGTGGGAAGGGATCCACGTAAGAGTGACATTACAATTATTTTGGGTCAAGGATAGGAGACATTCTTGTATTTCTTGAACAAGAAATTTTTGGTATGTTATTTTGAATAGCAGATATGACTGATAATGAGTCTGTGAAAATAACCAAATCTGACGAAATTATATTTTGTAAAATTATTACGCTGTAAATTATTGCAATTCCAGAGTTCAATAATTGATCAGAAACATACTCTAATGAGCGTAAATGTGAGGGAAGATGTTTTCATATGTTCTTCTCTTTCCTGGGCATGTAATCACAGTGCCAGCTTGAATAGCATTATTATTGTTTGTTTAATAAAATACTTAATTTCATGTATCTTTGAATTCTTCAGTATTTTGTGTCTTGTACTAATTTTCTTGGTTTCCAAATTAAATGAATAATTTTTACAAATATGAAACATTTTTGTTTCAGGTGAGACTGCCATCGTTGTCTGCTCGTAGCTCTTAAGATACCGAACTTATGGACCGTGAGTATGAGTGATTCAATGGATAATTCTTTGGCATGTTAAGAGAATGTTTCATTACGTTAAAGTGTAGATGTTATCGTTTTAGTCGCACGTTTTTGTTTAGTCGCTAACCACAAAATTCGAAATGATACACTTTTTCTGTGCCCATATCTCGCGAAACGAATTATTGAGTTTCTCTTTCCTATATTTACATTTACCAGCAAAACAAGAAAGATCACGAATCAGATTAAACTCTCCTTGCAGGAAATACCCATTTGCACACTTTCGCGTGACTCTTTGTGATGCATGCTTTCCCAAAAACACACTAATTACCAAAATTTCAATCATTAGTTCAGCTCCTGACCCTCAATGTGTACTTTTGAAAAGTTCGGTACTTCGCACCGAAAAGGGCACAGAATAGCGTTCTCTCGCCACGCAATCAAACTGGAATAACATGAGGGTTGCGTTCATTCAAATTCCAATTGCAGTTTTCACTTGCACATTTAACCACCGCAGTTTTGTGATGCCTCAGAGTTACGATCTTTTCACACCTTTTGTCGTTCACAAACGTGCATTCAACTGCTCTTATTCGTCACTAACTCATACTACCTAGGAACTCTAGTTCAGAAGACACGTGTTCGTTTGGTTTACAGGAACGTCCAATATCATGATTTTCGTAAGGATAGTTTTCATGATTTAATTTCGGTTTAGAAAAATGTGCGGTTTACTGCACTTCACGTACGGAACTAACCACCTAAGTAGTTTTATCTAGTGCTAAAAACAGTACTCATTTACTCAACAACCAATACATTGTTCTATTATTTTTATAGTGTCGATTACTAGTGTAATGTTCCGCTAGTGTAATGGTGGGTGTTTCGCTGTGTTGATCGTTTCACTCAAAGAGAAACTAGTGGTCCTAAAACACGTAATTTCTCGCATGTATTTTCATGCTAAATCACGCGAAAAGTAGTCATTTTCGAAAAATTGTATACGACCTTATTTCAAAATCTATTTGTAAAGAACAGATTTCATTAAGGGGATAAAATCTCTATCTTTCATATTTCAGTTGTAGGAAGACTCCGAAAATATTTTGAACTTTTGCAGTTTTCGAAAAATCAGGGTTTGCAACGAACGCGAGATTTGCACCATTCTCTTAAACGTCCTTCACACTATCCAACAAAACCATTAATAAAAAAATGGAGCCATTTTTTAAAATTTTGAAAATGTCCCACGGGCTTTGTATAAAGTACCCCCAGAATTAAAATATCGGTTTCAAATTCGAGGGGCCGCGACATCAGCCAAATCGATTGAAGAATATCAATTATGGAGAAATTCGGCAGAACGGTTTAACCGCTAGCGTTGTTCACAGACACAAAGAGACAGACAGACAGTGTCTGTCACACAGACACACACAGACACACACACACAAAGACAGACAGACAGGCGGACGGACGGACAGATAGACCTTTGCCGTCATTCGATTTTTCGATATCAAGGGACCCACAAAACATGGATTCTGGCTTCACCGCGTGTTAGAGGATACGAAATTTAGCAACTGGATTTATCCACTTTTTTGTTACCAGGGCCGAGCAATAAGTTTTTCTGTCTAAAATTTGCCGTTTTTTTGCGCAGCATTACATAACTTTTTCTCTACTCCGAAGCGAGAAAGTAAAAAACTCCGCGAAGTTACTTCACTTTAGAATCGTCTCATTGAACAAACTCACGTCTCTGCGAATGTTTTCAACGCACTGCAATAATTGTTCGGGATGGGATTTGAACCTGAGGAGTAGGTTTCCGAGGCGACTCTATAATACATTGTGGCGGATCTTCCACATCTCAGGGGTCCCGAGTCTTCCTAAACGTTGCTGGCAGCTGTAACAAATAAGACGACAAATTGTCACGATTTAACGGAAAATTACACTAATATTTTGAAATATCTGTTCATGAAATTAAAGGGGGTGTGAAAGAGTACGCGTTTATGACCTCAAACGCTTTAACCCACAATAATGGTGAAAAGTGCTACCCACAACATGATCTACTAGATTTGCTTGGACATTGTGTACATAAAAAATACTCTTAGATTGATATCGTTTATTCCTTTCTCCCTCCAGCAGATACAAGAAAATGTAATTTTTATTGAAAAATAATTTGTTCTAAAACATTAATTTTAACAAATCTGTATTTTCCCATATATTAAGTAAAAATTACCTTCAATGCACATACAGAATATTTTTAAAACAAATTTTTTGTCCTATTTACACATACGTTTGCGAGATTTAAAAAAGTCAATTATGAACTGCAAAGTGTACTGCTTTGCTGTTGTTTGTTTAAAATTTGTTTTGAGGTGGCACACATGGATAAACATTTGAAACACCCAAAATCCAGCTTGCATGTTATTAATCATTTATGCAATATTAGAACGTTTTACTACAGTTAAATTATAGAAATGTACGAAAAGAAATTAATTTTAAAAGTAATAACATCATATCTGAGAAATGTAAGAAATATCAATATATTTACACTATTTACTCAAAGATAAATTACTTAATCATTACACACGGAGGCACTTTCAGACACTTCCTAAAACTTCAGTTATTTCTATATTTCTTCATCTTTCCATTAAGCTAGTATATCTGTTAATAACTATCTAATAGTTTAAAGCGCACGACAATGTTTACAATAGTGGATTTGTGAATGGCAACGGAAGTTGTGCACCTAAGTATAAAGAAAACAAGTCAAATCTTGATAACTCAAACGTTGATAACTCGAATTTTTGATATGACGAATCAATTTTTCATTCCTGGTCGCATTATATGTATTTTACGTGTAAGACTGTCGTTATCTCGAAATTTGATCTAGAGGAGAATTCTAGCGGCCTGGTGCTCTGATCGGTAGTTTTCCGTGGTTTCTCCGATCAACACCAGGCGAATGCCGGAGAAGTACCCTAACAAACGGACAATAACCGTGTGCGATATTTCCTTCCTCTTCCTTGTCCTATCATCACCCCTTACATACACACACACACACACACACACGCTAACATGCACTACACTATCACACAAAGGAAGACTGGTCGGGGGCTTAGAGCTTGCCCCAGCTTGGGCGGTGCCCCGCTGGTGGGAGCTACCTTCTCGGGAAAACTCCGCTAGTCGACGGTAGGTGGGCGCCGGATCTCGCCATCCATCTCCAGAGTTAAAAATCTCTAGATTAAAAAACTATACTTTCGGGACTAATGAACTCGTTAGTTAACGCGCCCAGAATCACCAACAATCAATCAATCAATCAAAATTTGATTCCAGGAACTTCTCGATAACTCGAAAGAATATCTTCTTCCCGCGAGTAAAAATCATAATTTCAACTCGAAGAAACTGTAAAGTTTATTTTAACGTCTCGAAATTCAGACCCTCCAAGCCAATTTTCACGAGACACTGACCATCCTACGAAGAAATTTTAGATTTCACGATGGTAGCGGAACAAGAAGTCTTGCCAGAGGAAGAAGAAATAAGAGAAGCGCACGATTCTAAACCACCTTCTGACTCATAGGCTCTGAAAGGATTAGACACTTTCCGGCGGTATGTGCAGTGCCAGATTTCAGTTGGTGAGGTTATTTTAGTGCAGTGAACAATTTACTAGAAAACTGTGGATCAAAGACTAATGCAAAGCAAGAAAAATAAATAAATTACTATTTTAGTTTATAAATTCTTGAATTCAAAACCTCAGTAGTTCCAGGTAGGGCTGATTTAAATAAAGTTTCTTTTAAAATAATTTATTACCTTTACGATTTCTTTTTGACAATAAATGCTTATTATAATATTACAAATGAATATCAATTTTATGTTTTAACGATAATGTTTAAAATCTTTCCTATGTTTTCAATAAACTATTATTTTGATTACTCGATTTTTTTATAAATGGAAGAAATATTTCACTGTGGAGAAGTTTCGAGATATCGAGGTTTGACTGTATATTCATTAGCATCTATTGTTTTTTTTAGTAAGTCCTCCTGTACGTATGTGCTGTTATCTTTTCTTTTCATCATTGTTAACATGTATGTCAAATATGTCATCTGTGAAATGAATTGTGAGTTATACTAGTTTAAAAAATTTCACTTTCTTCTCTACCTAACATAAGGCAATTTAGTATTTCTAATAATAAATTTAAAAAGGTTAGTTATCAAGTCATGTATACGTCAAAATTTTCACTTTTGCGACAGTTAATATTATTTTTGAGAATTTGGGATTTCTGATGTAGAGTCGTACGGACCGTCAATTCATTTAATTTAATATTTGCTTTTAGTGATAAACCTATTTAATACTTTTCGCGAAGTGAAGGTTACCTCGTTCTACCCGACAGGTACCAGCTCAAATCCGACTGGTTCCGGAGCTACTCGATTGATTGATCGTGATTCCGGGCGCGTCAACTACCGAGGTCATTAGTCCCGGAAGTGTAGTGCAGGTTTTTTCATCGGGAGGTGACGGTGATCTTCCCCCGCTGGATGACGAGATCCGGCGCCGACCTACCGTCGACTAGCGGGCTTTTACTCAACCAGGTTTCTCCCACCAGCGGGGCACCGCCCCAGCCGGGACAATTTCTAAATCCCCGGCCTGTCTCCCGGCATGTGTGATAGTGTAGTGCATGTTAGTGTAAGTGTGTGTGTGTGTGTGTGTGTGCGTGTGTAAAGGGTGAGGATAGGACAAGGAAAAACGGAAAGATCACGCGCAGTCCGCGGCCCGTTTGTTAGGGTACTGCTCCGGCATTCGCCTGGTGTTGATCGGAGAAACCACGGAAAGCTACCGATCAGAGCAGCAGGCCGCTAGAATTCTCCTCCAGAGAGCGACTGAATTCGACCTAGTTGGAAAGCTAGTATTGAAAATCCTGCCGCCATCGGGACTCGAACCGTTTACTTCCCGATCAGAGGCACTGCAGTGACATCAGTTGATGCATTGAGCCACCACACCCGATCGGAGGTACTCGACAGTTGCCCGCTCTTCCCGGTTTCCGCACTGTCCACCATGCCCCCGCCCCACTCCCGGGTCCTCGCTCCACCTGCCAGGTCCCCCGCTTCAACCACCAGTTCCCCAAGCGATGGAAGCTACATTCGGGCGCTGAAATATCGCACCGCTGCCCGCGGCGCGGCCGTAGGCACGGCCCGCTGACGCCCCGTAATTGGACTGTCAGGGATCCCGGAATGCTTTTATGCACTTACGATCATTTTTATCCAAGTGCGGAACGTTTCGTTGTTATGCTAATTCGAAGCGTTAATGGCGGAGGGTGCCTTTTTCCCCATTGCCCTCGCCGCTATTGCAGAGGGCCTGTGTTGCGCGACAGTCGATGGCAACCCCCTCTACCATGCCGTGTTGGCGCTTGCTCGACAGTTGTGTCCAATGTCGACTGGAAATCGATAGGATGTAACTTGGGAATTCGATGGGTATTGGTAAATTTGGTTTCGTTCTTGCGGTCTTCCATTAGTTCTGGAAGTGAAAGTCGGTAAATATCTATGAATAATTACGAGCGTATTCGTTAGCGAGGGGCGGTCGTCCGGAAAATATGGAAATTAGGTCCTTTAGAAGTTGCGGTACAATCCGACTTCTGCATTTATATACGTTTTTATGTGAACAATTTCATTGTAACTCGTTTGTAAATTTACTTAATTAGATATTTATTTTTATATTTTGTTCTATAAATATTCAATATTTGATTTGAAATTAGTTACGGAGATATTTTGAAATCACTAATGTAAGTATTGTGCAAGGAACAATAGTTATCTCATAGCTGACATCATTAATATTCGAGAGTATAAATGTATCTATTTAATTCATATTTCATAAACACAACAGCGAAAGTGAATACCATGAATCATTTTCGTTGTAGTTTCAACAGCTATCCGAGAGATATTCAAAGCTCGCATTAACTTGATTTAATAGTTAGAAGATTTATGAACGTGAATTGTGCTTCTACTCTAAACACATTGAAGCTTAGTGACATCAATTTGTATTTACCGTCCAGAAAATTCACATTAAATTCCTTCTAATAATATAAAAAGTTATTTATAGAAATATTTTAGATAATTTGGCATATTATGTTATATACGCTGTCGCCATAATAACGTTATAATAATAATAATAATAATAATAATAATAATAATAATATGCGTATACCGTTCATTGATAAACGATATAATGCAATGCGCTTAATTTCATTGTTGGACCTCGGTTTGTAAGCATACACACTTAGTGCACAGCGTTCTCTACATACATTCTAGCTCTTGTTATACTAAGTGATTGCAATACCTGAACAAAAGCTTTGGTGGGGTCAGAGGATAATGCTATATCAAACAAACCAAAGGAAAACGGAATTTGCTTTTTTTAATAAAACATAAAGAGTTGTCTTTTATTTCCTCTGATTTGGGATAATACGAGTATTTAACTTTTCTAGAATGCATTTTATACATCGATTTAATTTCATATTATTGCACAAACATCGTTTAATAAAAACATAAAGTACCTCTTGTTGTGCACATTTTGAAAATTTAATAAATCCAAAGTAAAGTAAAAACTAACCGCACTGCTTTTAAATATTTATGAAGAAGGGATTAAAAATGTTCTTGCTAAGTTCTCTTCTTCTTCTTCTTATTTTCAATGCTCTGGGCATAGACTAAAGAGGTACATCTTTACTCAATGCTCTGGGTTAAGAACACAAATTTGAACATTCCCTCCAAGAGATTTTTTGGTTGATTGCGAAATCATTTATGCGATACTCCTCGCACATATTTAACTAATTTTGTTGAACATAATCATTAAATAAATAATTAAAATAATGGGCAGATGATAATCACCCGAGATGGCTTTTTTTCTCTAAAAAATCGCCGATTTCCGGCACATGATTGCAATATTTTCTCTTTTTATGAAGTAATACAAGAGTATAAATGTAGAATTTTTTCTAATTTTCTATTAGAAATAATGTCATTCAATATGTCAATTGTTTAAGCTACAAATATTAAATATAAGTCAACAAATAAAATACATTTTATATTCAGTATAAATGTTAAATTAATTATAAGAAAACAAAAGATCGGTTATATAAAACACAAGATCGATAGCCTCTCGATCCCCGAGAAAAATTCTGGGTTTGCCTGTGGATTTTGTGGGAGAATTTTCCGGTGAACATCATTGTTAACTCGTGTGAGTGGTGTTGGATCTATGGTCCATTATTTTATTTTTCTTGCATTGTTACACTTCAACTGTCAGAATTTTATAATTCGTTCCATTTGTTTACCTCATCTTTTACTCACCATCTCCTGTATTTGGAAATCCACTCGTTGCGTTCATCTGTTATATCAGCTGCACAAACAAATACTTTTGTTAAAATTGCCTGAGAGTTGCAGCGTTCCGTTCAAAATTGTTTTGTTTTTGATTACCTTCTGTTATCAGAATATTTATACTTTCCGTGAAACAGTTGCATTTTACCACATGAGACTTATATTCATATCTTAACCGGAAGATAAATTCATTGTGATTAAAGAGTAAACAAGTTGTTAAATTTTGTCTCTATATCTTTGCAGCTCCTTTTAAATTCACACTTACATACCTACTTCTTCAACTTTAATCTACCAGTCTCAGGATGTATTAGGCGGAAAATTTAAGAAGATTTTCAGACGTATTCATGATCATTGTTACGTAGAAATAGTTTTTGAAAATTAAACTATTATATTTTCTGACTCTTTTAGAACTCATACATGTCTCTCGTAAATCGTACACTTTGTCGAAGAAGAGAATCGATCGTCTGTATAAGACTTGTTTCTTGCAGTGTTCAAAGAGAAAGTTTGTACTCATTCGACATTAAACAAATAGCGCAATCTTCTAACACTTAAAATACCTTAACCTAGATACATCAGCAACAATGGGAAAATAATGATAGTTGTAAAGAAGGTGGAAGTATGCCGGCGTTGATAACCGAAGTTGATAAGTCTGAAGGGTCGTAGGATCGAAACCCGCATCGGGCTTGGATGTTTTTTGTATGTTTGTGTTGTCTTTATGCGTTCCCTCTACAGTTACCATTCACGGTAAAAACAATCGCACTGGTCGCTATGTGATCTAGAAGATAAAAAGATGAAGTGTGACTGAATAATGAGCATGAAATTAACTGAACGACAGAAGAAGTGAGAGTGCGTCCTGAACACGTCTAGGAATACCTTCTTTCACTACGTTTTATTAATGCAGTGACATTAAATTTCTATTGTGGAAGGATGGAAAGAGAGAACCCAGGCTACGTCACGAAGAACTACAAATTATATAATTGAAATATAATCTTGAGGACTATATTACAAAAATTAGACATAGAAAGAACAGAAAAATATTTGCATCTACTAGTGGAAATCAATAAAGAGGAAACGATTACGAAGACCACGGCAAACTCAGGGACGGGCACAGAGAAATTCCTCTCTCAACGGCATTGCCGATAAAGAGTAGAGATCGCGTGCCTCAAGTCTGCCACCCCTGCGTTAACTTGCCATGCGTCGACGTCGCTTTGCTGCGGTGTACTTTGCATCACTTTGGTTAAATCATCCGCGCTCGGCTTCGTCGTGCTTTCGCTTCGGTGTTTCAGTCACGATGCTGATAAGATAATCGTACTAGCGGAAGGTCTTTTACAATGGAACATGCAATTACTCATTCTTTATTGTTTTTGAGGAAAGGAAAACTGATTTTAGAACAAAACTGATTTATATTTCCTCAGAGAAAAAAATATTTACTTCATTTGACACATCATTGGAAGATATGAGTTTGATGTTCATAATAACGATAACATATATTATAATGGCAAACGTAACACACAGATCGCTCTGGTTGATTTAACGTTAAAAATTAGACTTGTTTATTTCGTAGAAACGTTGGGTTGTCCTGAGATTATTATGCAAACAAGTACTAAGAATAAATGTTTAATTCCAATATTCAACATATATATTCCGATATTTGAGGCGTTTGCTCTTCTAACAAACTCATGGCTTTTACGAAACTTTTAAAGGAGAAGAAAAAATCTTCTCGCATTCATGCGTGGTTTGATACGAAGGGGAAATGCATTCCCTACATTTTAAATGCAAATAAATTAGATTTGGATTAATCACATCTCAAGGTTATGGACATCACCCTAAGCTTTGAAAAAAAGAGAAAAAAGAGTTTTGATATATGGAATAATGAGCTGTTTTTCTTAGCAAGGGCTTAGTTAGAAGTCAGCAATAAAAAACTAATGAAAATTGGCCATGAACAATTTTAATATCTTCCCAATCTTTTAGAAAAAGAAATGTTTTCAAGAATGTAGTTTCTAGAAATAATAAATTCATCAATGAAGTGACGAGAACTCTGCATTGCTGTAGAAACTATAGTATCATTGGAACCACTGGCTCTTCTATTTCCAAATGTCAGAGCAAATAGCATTTTATGGAAGAAAATTTTGGGAAGGGGAAGAATGATATTTTTTAGGAAATACGGTTGTTGATTATTTCCAATTTTTGATAATTTACCTTTTCTTCGGCTCTCCTTCGAGATTAATTTATAGACTAACTTTATGCATTGTATTTCCTGATACTTTCAATCTGCTGGTTCCTCACGAAACTTAGAAATATTGTCTTCGTAATATTTTTATAATGGTATCGTATTTAAATGAATTGTTCAATAATTTATACTGATCTTCATTACTTATGACACTGCATTTGTAACTTAAATTATGCCTTTGATGATTATCTTAAAATTTAATGTTGCAACAAAAGAAGTTTTGCCTATTACAAATTATGATTTTTCAAATAAACTTGCTTCTCATGATTGAATGATTTTATGAATATGAATTAATAGGAATTAGGTATATTCGTAGTAAACCCCAACCAAATGGGTTCCCGAATAATTTATTTTGCACATAGAAATGTCTAAATCTCATAAATTTGTCAACCCTTCTATTATTTGGTACATTAAAGCTCGCTGTTTTACTATAAGTGCTTCAACTGTACTACTTTATCATTGCGGGATAGTGACATATAAATGGATTCGGATATGTTAGGAGTACTAGTTTCTCTTTGCGTATCTCTCCTATTTCTTCTTAGTACACACTCATGTACACTGTCAGATAACACTCATACACATAATGGAACTTGTTTACAACTCTGTGAATTCATAAAACGCGGCATTAGAATAGCGCATTACGGAAGAAATTATATTAAAAGAAATGAAAAATTAAGAATGATTTTTATTGAAATGTAATCGGCTAAATATAATTATGCCGGAAACGTGTTTTTTAGTGGAAAGAAATATTTTTTACAATTATTTAAAATAAAACCGCAAGTCACGAGATGTGCCTGTCACTGAAGGGTGTTACGCGGTGTTACAAATAGAAGTAAACATACAAAACATTTGTACAAAATATGTTGCGTTCTCGCCCAAAAAATAACGAGAAACTTCCACAAAAAAACTGCTTGTCGTCTACGTGCGCGGTGCAGGTAAATAGCTACACCGTATTATCTCGTTCATTGTGGCGCCGCAATTGCAAAATAAAAGGCAGATTCGAGTTAGACCGCGCCTCGTAACAAGAATTCCTTCCATCCCGCTCCTCTGGAGTTCGCACCGCTGAAAAGATGCAAACAGCAGGTGACGTCGTTTGAAGGTGGCCCAGGCTTTTTTAATCTACACATCTCGTGCTACAACGCGAGTTTCGGCAACGTCGGGGAGGGGTTGGTGTTTTGTGTGTGAGAGTGGCAAGAACGTGTAAATACTGCAGGAATAAAGTAATTTTCTTTTCAAAATATGTTCAAAAATCAAAATGAGTCATTATTTTATTGTAGTAATTTTTAAATGATAAAACCAATGTGTTCATTTTAATAATCACAATCATTTTTTAAAAAAATTAAAAAATAATATTTATCAAAATTATGGTAAATATAAAGAAAAATGTATTTTATTTTTAACTGGTACGTTATTGCTTGTTATTGCCTTCGGTGTGGAGCTCCCTGGACACTGCATACCTTGCCTAGATTGAGAGGACTGTGGTTACGATAGAAGTATGAAAATAATTGAATGATGCTACATGTTTGCTTACGATGGGAATTATGAAAGGGAATTATGGGAGGGAAATGTGAGAGGGCAAACCGAGTCAAGTTAATTAGTAAATAAGTAATATGAATCTTGAATATAAAATCTTGAATATACAACGGACATTTACTGGTTCTAATGATCTCAGGCGAAAGAAAGCCCTCATGCCAATGGACCTTGGGCTTTTTGAAACCGTTCGATTAGAAGCCTTATGACGCTCTTGGTGCATAAATAACTATTTTTCGTAGACAATATTGTTATAACTAGTAGTTTCTCTGCGAATATTTTGCATAGAGTTAAATATATTTCTTATTCATAGAACACATGATCACATATTTCCTTCATTATTCATCAATTTTTCATAGATCTATAAAAACACAAATGAAATGGAAATATAGTTTTCCGCGAGGTCAGTAATGGTGTTCTTTGTTAGAGCCATTTTTTAAAATTTGAAAATCCAGTTTTTACCGCAACACATATTTGTCACATTTATTAATTTTCAAATAACTTTATAAGACGGTTAATTAGCAAACACTGACTAAAATGACAGGAATAGGAAATTTTCAGCCAATTTTCACTCCCTTGTTACCTTATTGGAGAGCAACTGGATGTAAACCAGGAGATCTGTGTTAACTTCCCGATCGGGACGACAATTATTTGAAGAAAACCATTTAAAATTTGAGCTTTCAAACGACACGTTGATCATACGAATCCATCCAGTAAATACCTCATATCTATCTCCATTTTGCTGTATTCATTTACCGTATTCAAAGTACACACAAGTTCGTTTCCTCAATCTGTACTGGCCCGCGCCTATGCCATTTTCTGACAATCTTGAAGTTGTAATGTTTTAAATGCTGTGAAACATGAATAAGTTTTAGTGAAATGTTAGTGATATTTATTTACATATTAATTAATATCAAACAGTAAATACCTTCTGGCTTGACTTTACAGGTAGGTTAACTAGAAATGTTGAAAGAATATAAGGCATCTCTACAACCCTCATAGACATCATAATTATATACATTTGGTCCATGTGTAAGCATATGTATTAATAGAATAATATACAGTATATTAAATTTTACTTGGAATTATAATTTTCCAAAAATGCTTTTCTTAATACCTTCAATACTTTTCCAGTATTAACTATTTTTTTACCAACCGAGTATGCCGCTGTTGTTCGAATCGAAATTGTTTACTTGGGTAAATCAGTTCAGAAAATATGGCTAATTATATCTTCTACTATGCTTATCTTCCTTTAACAGATCAGGCTAAAACTAATTTCACCATCACACGTCCTCAGACTTTTTCTACATTCTTTAAAGACATTTGTAGGAGGCTTTCGTGGAAAAAATATTATTTGATTGTGCACAACAATTTGCTCCGTATTTTATTGCGAATGCTTTCTTGTACATTCAATTCTTCTCACACATTTGAATTGGGTGTAAAAACGTCTATTTTGTATTCTTTATTTGTTTCAAATAATTATTTCCACTACACATTATATCTGAACGCACAATTCTCCACGTTGGATGCAGAAAGTGATTGCGTAATTAGTGGGGGTGCACCCCAAGTTCGAGACCTGGACATGCCTCGTGCGCTTCTGCTTGCTCGAACGAGAGAAGGGTGCAGACGCGCGTAGGAGGGAGCGAGGACGGGGTGGAGGACGGGGGAGCAGGCGCGAGGATGCGGGCGCCTGCATGCAAAGCCATCCGTCCCATCGTGCCTCCTCGCCCCTCGCCGCTCCGCACTGCTCTTCGTCTCTCTCCTCGCCAAGCCCGCTCCGCGTGCAGCCTAGCGATAGGGTCCTTAAACAATGGAGTCGACGGGCGTTGCGCGGGCCCCGCCTTCGCGAGGCACGCTCCCTCTCGCCGACTCCCCTTTCCTTCCCTCTTCCGCACGCTCTCCCATCTCCCTTCCGCCCCCTGTCTCGCCGGCTCTCCCACTCGCTCGCCTCCTCGCTCTCCCGCTCGCTTTCCTCCTCGCTCTTCCGTTCACTCTCTCGCTCGCTCTCCCGCTCGCTCTCCCGCTCGCTCTCCCGCTCGCTCTCCCGCTCGCTCTCCCGCTCGCTCTCCCGCT